>JASDQU010509198.1:16694-35041 GCA_032191745.1 Picea mariana | reverse complement strand
ATTGTCTTGAAGAAATCCATGAAAGCGGCATCCTCACTACATTCCCTAAAAATTAATGTTGAATTCTAATATATATATATATATATATATATATATATTCTAATTAAGCCATAACTAAAATGACGATGCATTTTATACAAGTATAACTCTACATGAACTTCATGAAGCTACACATCTATGCATGTCAGCATGAGGATATATGGTATTGGTATCGAACTAAAGTGAAGATAATAAGACTTGATAAGATGAAACAAGCCCAATGGACCCATAGGGATATTTAAACTTTGATCCATATGACACACTTGATATAGAAAACTACACATGACTTTAGAACCCTTGACTTGCAGATCGATCACTATTAAAATTATAGTCCAACAAATAAAGATCACACAGATGGGTTATTAATTTATCAAACACACAAATGTAGGCTAGAAAAACTGTCTGTATGACATGTAGTCCTTTCATATATTCATTTATTCAATATGCTTCCGCTTGGACTAAAATAGAACACACACGCAGGGCGACCTCAATTCTCCATATAAATATTGACTTCCTTGCATTGATATTTGGTATTCATATTTAAGGTTAAAAACATGTAGAGAGATGGATAAATAACATATGTAGCAATAAATGAAGGGTAAGGAATATTACCAAATCACTTAGCCACGTTATGTAAGTAACTTTAGATCATCTATTCTATGAATAAGTCAACTACTCCACACCTACTCCATGACTCCTTCCAAATTTTCACTCCCACATGAAAACCCCTCCTTTCTCCTAAAAATTAATCTCCACTATGTTCCCAAGGCCTCATTACCCAACTAACGATTAAGTCATCTCTCATATAAAATTGAACTATGTGTGTATGTTCCGGGGGCCTCATTATCCAACTAATGTTCCTAAGGCCTCATTATCCAACTAACGATTAAGTCATCTCTCATCTAAAATTGAACTTTCCCCAAGAAATCCTTGTAGACATATTGTTAAAAACAAACAAACAATATATGAATTACAATTCTAAATCTTAAAACCATGTGAAAAAAAATATCAAATGCAACTTAGAGATAAACTAGAATAGTAATATCCCATTAAAGGATAAGGTTGTAAACCAAAGTCTAAAGACAAAATTGAATGCATTTTGCCCCCACAATATGTTGAGCGAATAAAAAAACATGATGTGTTCATGAAGATTATGGCTTGAACATTGTGATATTGGTTCAAGAATTTCTTCAAACTATGTTGAGCGAATAAAAAACAATGATGTGTTCATGAAAATTATGGCTTAAACATTGTGATATTGGTTTAAGAAATTCGTCAAACAATTGGAGTGTACCTTGGTTGTGAAGCCCTAGCTCACTATTCCATCCAAAATTTTTGAATGTAGAGTTTGTGCAACCTGGTATATTTTTTCTTAAAATTTAACTCATCATTACTTTGTTGTTTTTCAATGTTCATCCCTTCTCACTTTTCTTTTTCTAAATATAATAATTTATGCTCTCCTTGGTCAAAATGTATGCTCTCCTTGGTCAAAAGGTACTAGGAATCATAAAGTGCCATATTAGCATTCATTAAGAATAATCTTAATTTAATTTATCAAATATGTGTTAAAATCTTTCTTAATGATAAAAGAAAACATATTAGGTGTACATGCAATAATATTAGTTGAAAATGGAATGTACAATTTAACCATTGCACCCTAGTACTTAAATTTGGGTTAATATAATTTGAGAAACAATATATGTTTTTTTTCACGGTAGGCATTACACTAAATGAAGTGCACATGCTATTGGGTATTGGGTATAGTGTCGTGAAATATGGTTGACACATCCATGCATATCGCAAAAATGATTTTTTTTTTTAATTAATATGATAAAACATGTTAAAATGATTATATTATTAGAATTAAATTATGTTCATTTGTCGGAAAATCCACAGTGTTGATGACATCTTGTCGTCGACGTTTCGGATCCATAGCAGGATCCATCATCAGACTTTTTTGTCCTGATGATGGATCCTGCTATGGATCCGAAACATCGACGACAAGATGTCATCAACACTGTGGATTTTCCGACAATTGAACATAATTTTTACCACAAAAACTTAAATAAATAGAATTAAATTATATATTAGTAATAAATATTACTAATTTTTATTAACATATTTATAAAAGTTTATCCATAATTTATATTAATAGTTTATGTTAGTAATTTATAACAATGTCACTTAACATGCATTAAAATTGTTTAAATTTACTTGTATATAGCTTATAACAAATGTCATGATTAATATTTACGATTACATAATCACAAATTTCTCAACTTATACTAGTGTTTATAAAGCTTAGGTTTCCTCCCCTGACCATGTCTAAGATAATTATACTTGATTCATTCCACCACATAATTTTAAAAAGAGAATTATTGGCCTAAGAGAAGGATATCAACTCGATTTCATCAATTGAGGGGAGCTAAAAACATCACAAAAGCATGGTCTTAATAATATTCTTAGGAAAACAAAACATACATGTTTTAATCTACTAAAATTGTAAAAACATCACAAAAGCATGGTCTTAATAATATTTTTAGGAAAACAAAACATGCATGTTTTAAGCTACTAAAATTGTGAAAACATTTTGTTCAAATGTTATTATTTTATATAGAAGAAAACCCATTAACCTCTTCTTCTTCTTTTAATTCAATGAAATGCACATCTTGACAAAACCTGTCCCCTCATTTTAAGGATGATACCTAGGGTAAATTGGTTGATTGTAGTTTTGGCAATCTAACCTAGTAGGGACATTGAGTGAGGCCCACATATTCATAGAGGTAACCATCCCAAGGACTTGACCTCGTGACTTCTTGCTTGTAGTTCATAGCATTCAACCATTCGAGCTAACACACCGGGCTAGAAAACCCACTAAGCTACATAGCCCACTATCCTACTTGATCCATTGAGACAACTAATCTTCCTAATGTACCCCACTGAGCCATGTAACTTACATTACTCAACAACCTACCCAACCTAACCCATTAACCTACATAACCTACTAAGCCACCTAACCTATAACCCGACACATACACTTAATCTACTAACCTAACCCCACCAAACCTACTTAACCCATACATTAGAATTAGCCTGTCTACCCCACTAACTTACTACACTAGCTACCAAAAGATAACTAATCCCAAAAGAATCCAGAGAAGACTAAGGATAACTCATAATTCACAGAAGAACCTCAGGAAGCTCAGAATGGCCTCAACAAACAGAGAAAGGGAAAAAATTCAAAGTCCTCAAAACTCAATGAAATTGAAATCATCACGAAGAGCGCATCAAAATCATTCCAACGACGTAAACGACTCATCAAACGGAGTTACGGATCAAAAGATATTCACGATCAAAGTTTTGGTCAACCTAGCCCAGTCAGTAGAGATGAGTCAACATCTGTACTACTGACGTCAGTGTTAGTACATATGACGTCAACATCTGTATAGGGTACATGACACACGAAGAGGGTGACACATGTCATGTTGATGTCATCATGATGATGTGGTAGCACCAAACGTTGCGATGTGTCACTCGATTTTGGAATTTTCTAGTCAGTCCGTGGACCAATGGGAAAGTGCCACGTGACATTCCATACAACCACATGTAATGCCATACATCCATGCAACAGGTGATGTGGCAAGTTGAGGATGTGGCAGACACATGGTAGGGTGACATCAGGGTCACATGGGTAGCTGAATGTGTATCAGGAAACCAATAGGGAGGCACCACGTGGACCAATAAGGAGGCATCATGTGGCACCCATAATTTTCCCAATGAGGGTTAGGTTCGAATAAACCAAAATAAAAAAAAGGTCCAGCCACCGGACCGGACGGTGCCGGATCTGACGACCAAAATCAAAGCAACAGACATATATGTATAGGGTGGAGCTAGCGGTGGGTACCGACTGGACGGTGCCTTTTCCGGAAGACACTCGCCAAAATAAATGATCAAACAACTTCACACCAAAAAGGGGTTGGGTGGATTTGAACCCCGAACCTCCGGGAACCAACGCCCTAATTAACCCTCCGCCAACCGTTTGGCCCAAACGGTCACATCGTTCAATCCGCTGAGTTTTTTAATTGAAATTTCCCAATGCACGGGGGCAAAGGCACCCACACTAGTCTATACTAGGAACATATTTCAATGCAGGAGTATTGTCATTAATGCAGGTTGCAGGCACAAAAATCTAGACGAGATTTCTCTTGGGCCTGGGAGTGCTAAAGTTAGATCGAGGCGTGGAGATAGTTGTTTTTGGGTAATTCGACACCACGAATTCAATGGTGCTTTCTATTTTCTTATATGAGCAAAGCTTCTGCATCTTAACTCCAGAATGAGGTATAGTTATGTATTTTGCCAAATTCTTTTTGCTGAACTAATAAAAAGGCCTACCCATTTGAGAGCAGGGCTCAGAGACATAGTCCACTAGGGACAAACTCTGTTATCAAGTTTTTTGTGTTCATATATGATGCATATGTCTCTTCATTATTGATTTATTCCTTCTTTATGGTGCACTTCATTTTTATGCTTATTTAATGCAATTCTTTAATAAGTCACATCGATGAAAAGATCCCATATAATGTTGGTATTAGAGTAGTTATCTTTGACTTGAATTGTTGAGTGTGAATTCTTACTAGGGACAAGCATAAGAAGGGTGAAGGAACACTTAATACTTTCAACCTAGAAGTTGGTCATGCATCCCGAAGGAATAAAATGGCCGAAGAGGACAAGCATGAGGAACAAGAGAAAAACTTCCATATGGTCTTTTATTGCATGTCAGAAATGGTCGAGCGAATGTATGGAGACTATGAGAATAGGATGAAGAAGAAACAAAAGAAAAAGGAAGCACACAAAGATGATAATTCTTGAGTGAATCAAGAGGCTAGAGGAGACCCTCCTGAGCCTCCATATTCACCATCGAGTTCTATCTCTTCTTCCTCTGATCATTCTCATTGTTCTCATCATTCTAGCCATAAAGATTCTTTTAAGAAACCATTATTAAAGATTGATGTAAAATTTTCTTTACCTATGTTTAATGGAGATGTTAATCCTGGAAAGATAGATAATTGGATCCGACATGTTGAAGTATATTGTTGTGTTCAACAGATTGATGAAGAGAAAGTTAAAGTGCAATTGGCCTCTCTTCGGTTGGAAGGAACTGCCTTTGTATGGTGGGAGAGAAAACTTCAATACATAAGTAAGTATGGTAATTTTCTTTCCTCGTGGTTGGAATTTTATTTTATTTTATTTATTTATTTATTTTAATGTCTGGAGGAATTAGCAACTAGTTGGGCACGTGCTCGCGTTACACATGGTCATGTTATCCAACTACTACCACTATAACCTCCAGGTGTGCCCACGAGGCCCCATACGTGGCACACATTGTAAGTCGGGGGAAGTTGAACTCGAAACCTCATGGAACTTCATTTTCACGACACTTTCCAATTGAGCTTCCCCCCTGGGGGCCTCATGGTTGGAATTTAAATCAGAAATAAGGAAGCAATTTTATCCATAGGGTTATTTACATAAAGAAATGATGGAATGAAAAACTTTAAGACAAAGTAATGGTCAAATTGTACAAAGCTTCACGGAAGAATTTAGGAAGAAAGCTCTACATTGAACATTCCTTTAGATTCTTATGAAATGTTAATGAATTATATTGGTGCACTTCACAATTATATTCGTCATACTTTACTATTGTTTATCCCCACCAGTCTTGATGAAGTTTGTGTGCAATCCAATCACCTTGAGAACAGGGGAAATCATGTTCAAGAAGATCCCACAAAGAAACCTTCCAATTTCCCACATAAGTAGTTTAAATTTTTTAAAAGGAAGGACATAAACACTGACACTGTAAAGAGGGAATAAGAAAAGCCATCTTGCACTCATTGCAATAAGAATGGTCATGATGATGAATATTGTTGGAGATTACATCCAAAGAAAAGACCGAAACTATTTGGTGGAAAAGAGGAAGACAAAGACCATTTCGACAGTGCAACAAGATCTTGGTTCTGATTTGAGAGACGAAGAAAATATCATAGCTGTTGGAGTACAAGGTAAAGATTCCCTGCATGCTTGTTCAAATTCCAATAATGAATCTCATGATGATGAAAGAAAGAGGAATGCATTATTTCACATAAGGGTTGAATCTAAGCACACTAAGATAGATACATTATTTGATCCGGTTTCCCAAGTAAACTTGATATTTGAAGTGCTTGTAAAAAATATGGGTCTTGAAACTAAACCACATCCAAAGCCTTATCCTCTTGGTTGGGTATGTGATAAAGAAAAAATTAATGTCACCAAGCAGTGTAGGGTCAGATTTTCTATTGCTTCAAAGTTGATTGATGAAGTGAATTTGGATGTTGTTTCACTTGATATATGTGGCATAGTGCTAGGGAGTCCTTAGCTTTATGATAGGAAAGTAGTCTTCTTTCGTCATGAGAAAAACTGTCACCTTACTAAAGGGGGAGTGGAATATATTATTAGATCCCACAACATGAGGGTAAACACCACACTTGTTAGTGCAGGGAAAATGAAGAGACTCATAAACACTAATAATATATATGTACTCATGGTCGTAAGGGAAAAGTATATCGGAACATCCGATGTCTTCCAAGGATGCGATCCTTCTCATAAGAAATAATTAATTGATATTGTTTCTAATTATGATGATATTTTTCAGGAACCAGATGGATTACCTCCTAAGAGGGAAATCCAACATGAAATACATCTTCAACAAGATTCTCCTCTTCCTAATGTGGGCATGTACAGGATGTCAGTTGTAGAGATGACAGAGATAAATAAGCAGGTACAAGGCTTATTGGATCAAGGGGTCATCAGGACTAGTTCATCTCCTTGTGGTTCTCTGATCATGATGGTGCCAAAGAAGGATGGCACATGGAAAATGTGTTTCGATTATCGAGCCTTAAAAAAAATCACGGTGAAAAATCAATACCCTCTCCCTCGTATAGATGATTTAATTGATCAATTAATGAATGTTGTTTATTTCACTATTGGATTTGCGTAGTGGATACCATCAGATCAGGGTTGTAGAATAAGATGCATGGAAAACTGCCTTTAAAACCAAACATGGATTGTTTGAGTGGTTAGTTATGTTGTTTGGGATTTGTAATGCTCCAACAACCTTCATGCATGTGATGAATGATGTATTAAGGCCATTTCTAGATGATTTTGTAATTGTATATTTAGACGACATTCTTATATTTAGTGGAACTTGGGATGAACATGTAAGGGATGTAAAGAAAGTATTAGATACATTGCAAATGGAAAAGTTGTATGTAAAATTGTCCAAATGTGAATTTGGCAAGACTGCACTTGTGTAGTTGATCCAGATTATTTTGAGAATGACATGAAGGAAGAAATATAACCAAGATATAACAATGAAATAAAAAAAATATATAAGAGAACACAAAAATATAGTGAAACCCAACTTCTATTACTGAATAAGATAGAAAAACACTGTAGAACACAAACTGGAAAAATGGGGTAGCTTATCTCTAAAAAGGCTACGCTTCATTCACATGAAGCTTTACATCACACTCCATTGCATGATTAAAGGGCTTACTTCACCTCAATTATATATGAGAGAGTGAGAAGAGAATAATTCCCATGATGCATGTGGGATAAATTGGACTAAGTTTTAAAAATGCCATAGGCATGTAAAACACTAAGACTTCCCAGGCAATCACCCATCCCAGTACACTCTAGCCTGAGGGCGCTTAATTACGGAGTTCTAATGAGATCCAGTGCATTAACGTTATGTTGTAGGCATGTACATAAGACCACTAGGAAATCATTACATGATTTTTGTAATTAACAAATGAATATGACATTACATTCCATTCCCATCAAAAGGGTGAATATCATGGTTTATCAAAACCACGGGCTCAAAATGGTGATTCAGTGGAAAAGGTGGATGGCCACTGAGATCCATCTGGATCATTCTTGCCCCCTTAGGAAGCAATGGTCCCCATTGTGTCAAGTTTCCATGGGAGATGGGGAGACTTCTGCTAAATTTGAAGGTTGGTGTGCTTCTTGCCTTGTTGAAGAAGTTGTCATGTTTAGCTTGTTGAAGGCTATCATGAACTTGGTGCTGGAGGGTTGGATTTGTTCAATCATAATAGATGCATGATCTACCTGAGTGTGGGAGGAATATGTCGATGAATATGCATCATGAAGAGTATTAAGGGTTCTGTTATAACCTTGCTTGATTGGGGAGTGTGGAGGCACCCCCATAGGTGCAACAAGAACATATTGGGACTCTTCTACAATCTTGTCAATATGCTTCTACTAGATAGAAAGGTGTTGGACTAAGGCTGCAATGGTTGCAGTGTCCTTCTGTTCACCTTCTTATCGGATGGTGAAAAGGTTAAAATTTACAATATGAGAGATTACTTTGTGGCATTGTTTTGGTGGGACAATAGTCGGAACTACCTCTGGTATCTTGTATAGCTGACCCCCAAGAGAAATAATCACATTATGGGTCAAGACTCATAAATAGCATGATGCCTCTACATATATGGTTGGACTAATATAAAATCACAAAATTTCAATGGGGAAGCATCACACAATACCTCATCCTTGAAGGGATCGATGCTATAGGACATGCGACAATGCTGGTTGACATGAATATCTTGACCTTGGTCAAGCCACCCAATGTTGTATGGTTGTGGTTGTGGTGTTTTTGGAAAATCCAATTTCTTGATAGCCTCTGCTGAGATGATGTTTTTTGGCTTCCTCTATCAACAATAAAAAGAAGTGGGGTCCCTTTCACCCACATCTGTGAATGGAAGAGTCGCTCCCCCTCCTAAGGATCCTCTTCTGGTTGGATTGTTGCAGTTGTGATAGTAGCATTGGGTTCTGCATCAACAATCTGTCTCCTTTTATTATTTTATGAATCAGGGTCCAAGTCGGGGTTCAACTCTTTTCTTTGAGCTCAACCACAATCACTGTATTGAGTGACATTCATTAGTGTTGTGCCAATGGCTATTATGGAACTCACACCACTTTCCAATGTCTTTCTTAGACTTCCCGTTACCCTTCTTTTCCTTCATATGGGACTGGATCTATTGAGGTTGGCCTTCCTTTATTTGTCCATGCTTCTCCCACTTACTCTGTTGCTTGAATTTATGATCAATTTTAACTGTATATTGATAAGAAACTCCCAGTGAGGAGATGTCCAAGAAATCCATATTTGTTTGGATGTATCTGTGTAGACCATTGCATTACTTCAAAACCAGGTGCTGCTCAGAGTCTTTGATACCCAACTTTGAGCGAAAGGTATGAAATATGTTAGTGTACTCCGACACCGTCTGGTATCTTTTCTGACGCAGAGTTGTCCATCTCATGTATTGGTCATCATATTTTATGACATGGTAGAACTCCTCCTTTAGGGAATACACAAAGGCCACCCAAGTGGTTTCTCTCCAAAATAGTGTAGATTCATCCATGGTGTACCTCTCCTAGTAACCTTCCCACCAAGATTTGACATGGGGAAGGGCTTTAAGGAGCACGAAGGTGATACTTTCATCGTCGATTTTTTTTTGGACAGAGTAATAACCTTTTAGTAGTTTCAACCATTTTTCTAGAGCATCTGCATCTATCTGGACTTCAAATAAGGCGATATCAAAATTTACTTGTACCTTGAAGGGTGTCGCACTTGCAAAATGGTTGCTTGTTGAAGATGCCTTGGCTGCCACCATCGATAGTCTTCAAAGGATCTGAGCGAAGTTGTCCATCATCTCATTCCTTTTTCGCACGAGGGATTCCTCGAGCAATGTCTTGAAAGGATCTCTTGATCTATCATCTCTATTTTCTTCCACCATGGGAGGTCACTTGGGATAACAAGAGTGGTTGTCCTTAAGTGAAACTAGCTCGAGACCCAAATCTCTATGCCATGACCTTGTCAAGGACCTTCTCTGAGAAATGACAAGGAGCAAAATTCTCTAATACCACTGATCCATTTTATTTTGAGAACGACATGAAGGAAGAAATATAACCGAGATATAACAATGAAATACACAAAAATGTAGAAGATAACACAGAAATACAGTGAAATCCAACTTCTATTACTGAATAAGATAGAAAAAAATTGTAGAACACAAATTGGAAAAATGGGGTAGCTTATCTCTAAAAAGAAAGAGATGTTGGCTACACTTCATTCACAAGAAGATTTACATCACACTCCATTGCATTCTTACAGGGCCTCCTTCACCTCAATTATATATGAGAGAGTGAGAGGGGAATAATTCCCATGATGCATGTGGGATAGATTGGACTAAGTTTATAAAATTCCATAGGCATGTAAAACACTAAGACTTCTTGGGCAGTCACCCATCCTAGTACTACTCTAGCTAGAGCACACGTAATTGTGGAGTTCTAATGAGATCCGGTGCATTAACACTATATTGTAGGCATGTACGTATGACCACTAGGAAATCATTACATGATGTCTGTAATTAACAAATGAAGATGACATTACATTCCATTCGCCATCAAAAGTATGAATATCATGGTTTATCAAAACCATAGGATCAAAATGGTGATTCAGTGGAAAAGGTGGATGACCACTGAGATCCATCTGGATCAGTACTTAGGTCATATTGTAGGAGGAGGACAATTGAAAATTGATCCTTCCAATATTGATGTAATTGTAAATTGGCCCAAGCCCAAACGTGTAACCGAAGTATGAAGCTTCTTAGGTGCAGTCTAGTACTATAGGAGGTTCATTTCAAAATTATGATTTATTGCAGCTCTTTTGCATGCCTTAACCAATGTGAAGAACAATTTTCAGTGGGGAGGAAAGCAACAAAAATCCTTCAACACTTTGAAGGAAAATATCAGTACCGCACCAGTATTAGCATTGTTGAATCTTCAACAGCCTTTCAAGATCGAGACAGATGCTAGCGGATACACCATGGGTGCAGTATTGTTGCAATATCGTAAGCCTATCTGTTACCACTATGAAACTTTTAACCAAGTTGTTATTAACTATCCTACATATGATAAAGAGTTGTATGCATTAGTTCAAAGTGTAAAGAAATGGAAGAACTACTTGTTAGGGAAGGAAACAATCATACATACATATCACCAACCCTTACAGTATCTCCAAGCACAAACCAAGCTGCAACAATCTCGACATTACAAATGGATGGGTATTCTTCAACATTTTCATTTTGTAATCAAATACAAAAGGGTAAAAATAACAAGGTAGTTGATATGCTTTCTAGACCTCCTATTCCTTCTTCTATTATTTTTAAGAATGCTTCTCTATCTCATGATAGCTATGTGGAACAATATGTTGTTGATGAATATTTTAAAGAACTATTTGAGAAGCTAACCCATGGTGCAAAGGTAGAGAACTATTTTCTGCAGGGAAAAATACTCTGCCATCTTGGAAATTTATGTATTCCTACAATTGAACGAGTCCATGTAATACAAGAAGCTCAAACTTCTCTTGTGTCTGGGAATTTTGGGGTAGGAAAAAATATGGCTCATCTGCAAAGGTTTTGTTACTGGCCTCAGATGAAAGAAATTGTAACTAAATATGTAAAGGGGTGTGTGATGTGTTCTACTTGTAATCCAAATAATATAAAATTGGGGCTATACTCACCACTTCATGTTCCATCCCATCCATGGGAGAGTATCTCCATGGATTTTGTAGGGGGTTTACCAATGTCGAAAAGGGGTCATGACAATTTGTATGTGGTAGTGGATAGGTTCAGTAAGATGTGTATCTTGATGCCATGTAAAAAGTAGATCATTGATGAGTAGACTGTTAATCTCTTCTTTCAGTCTATTTGGGTTCACTTTGGGTTACCCACATCCATTGTCTCAGATCAAGATACTCAATTCCTTGGAGATTTTTGGACAAACTTGTAGAGAATGATGGACACCAAGTTGAAGAGGAGCACTGCTTTTCATCCACAAACCGATGGATAGATAGAGGTTGTTAACCGAACAATGGTACTTTTTCTTCGAGGCTACTGTAGCAAGCATCCCAAGTTATGGGATGAACAAATACCTTGTGTACAACATGCTTATAATCAAGCCTTATATTCTTCCATTCAATGTTCTCCATTCGAGATATGTTTTGGGTATTTACCTAAGGTCCCTTTGGACTTGATGTATGGGAGAGATTTCGATTTAAATGAAGAAAGAAAAGAATACATGGCCTGCAATTTCATTCAAAGGATCCATCAGGTATGCCAAGCAGTCAGAGAACAATTGGAGAAAAGTCAAGCACAATATAAATCTCGACATGACAAACACAATGTTGATCATCAGTTCTAGGTTGGAGACTAGGTATGACTTCACATCAGCAAGGAAATATTGAAGGGTGAAGCAAAGAAACTCAAGCCCATCCGATATGGACCCTTCCCTATTTTGGAGAAAAACGATACCAATGATTTTCATTTAGATCTTCCACCATATATGCATATTTACTCCATTGTAAATGTGGAAAACTTGAAACTTTTTGAGCCTCCCATGAGAATGGATAAGGCTGAGGAAGTTTCAATACCTTCAGTTGATGAGCTTACTCTTGAGTACTTGGACGAGTTGAAGGAAGATATCATCTTGGACAGAAGGATGAGGAATTCATGTTGATTGTATTCAAGTGGGATTAAAGGGCACACATCCAAGCAAGGAAAAGTGGATTGAGAAAGACAAGGTGAGGGAACTCTTCCCTCACTTAAAGTCCTCAAAACTCAGTGAAATTGACATCATCGCAAAGAGCATGTCGCAATATTTCCAACGACGTAAACAACTTGTCAAACAGAGTTACGGATCAAAAGATATTCGCGTTCAAAGTTTTGGTCAACCTAGCCCAATCATCAGGGATGGGTCAACATCCATACTGCTGACATCATCATTAGTATGGATGACGTTAGCATCTGTATAGAGTACGTGGCACATGAAGAGGTTGACGCATGTCATGATGACATCATCATCATCATGTGGAAACACTAGAGGCTACCACATGTCACTCGATTTTAGAATTTTTCGATTAGTCTATGGACCAATGGGAAAGTGCCACATGGCAGTCCGTACATCCACGTGGTAGACCATATAGCCACTCGAAAGGTGATGTGGAAAGATCAAGACGTGGAAGACATGTGGCAGGGTGACGTCAGTGCCACATGGGTAGCTGACTATGTATCGAGAAACCAATAGGGAGGTGCCACATGGACTAATAAGGAGGCACCATGTGGCACCCACAATTTTCCCAATGAGGGCTAGGTCTGAATAAACGAAAATAAAAAAAAAGGTCCGGCCACTAGACCGACAGGTGCCGGATATGGCAACCAGAATCAACACAATGAACATATATGTATAGGGTGGAGCCGACAGCGGGTACTGACTAGAAGGCACCTTTTTCGATAGCCAGTCTAGAAGACCCCCGCCAAACTAAATGATCAAACAACTTCACACCAAAAATGGGTCGGGGGGATTCAAACACTGAACCTCCGAGAACCAACTTCCTAATTAACCCTCCACCAATCGTTTGGCCCAAACAGTCACATCGTTCAATCCATGGAGCTTTTTATTTAAAAATTGAAATTTCACAATGCACATGGGGAAAGGCATGCACACCAGTCTCTACTGGGCACAAATTTCAATTCATGAGTACTGTCATTAATGAAGGTTGTATGCATGGAAACCGAGACAATATTTCTCTTGGGCCTGCGAGTGCCAGAGTCAGATCGAGGTGTGGAGACAATCATTTTTGGGTAATTCGACGCCACGAATTCAATGGTTATGTCTATTTTCCTATATGAGCAAAGATTTTGTAGCTTAAATCTAGAATGAGGTATACTTATGTATTTTTCCAAATTACTTTTGCGGAGTTAATAAAAAGGCCTACCCATCTGAGAGCAGGACCCGAACTCCGTTATCAAGTTTTTTGTTTTCAAATCTAGTGCATATGTCTCTTCATTATTGATTTATTCCTTCTTTATGGTGCACTTCATTTTTATTCTCATTTAATACAATTATTTAATAAGTCACATCGATGAAAAGATCTTAGATCACTAACCCACCTAATCTACCAATCCCCATTTAACCTACATAATCTACCCACAAGCACACCTAACCTATGCCATTGAATTAGCTTGCTTACTTGACCTACCCCATTAACTCAACTAATATTGCTAACCTATACAAAGTACCAATATACCTAACCCCCCTAACCCCTAACATACCACAGTAACCCACCTAAACCTACTAACTTACTAATGCACACATACCTACCCACCGACCTGCCTAACACTTGTAACACACATAAAACTTTTAACCTAACTTATCTCCAATGCTATTTGGACACTCAAGTGACTTGTTCTAGATGCTAAAGAGACTATGTTTGGATGTTAATTGGAAGATAAAGATGCTAACTTTATGCTACTTTGAAGAAAATGAGATGTTGGAATTTACTTAAAATGTTACTATGACATTGTAAGGACCCAATGGGGATGCTAGAAGAGACCATAGAATGTGAATGAGACATTATAAGGATGCCTTAAGGATATTGTTGAAACACTATAAGGAATTTGTTAAGATGCAATATGTGTGCAATTAATACACAATAGAAAATACAAGGACACAAAAATAAATGCAAGAGGACGTAAGACATGACACCTAGGTGAGACTCAAAGAAGACCTTGTGCATCCATTTTTTCATTTTCAATACAGAAGGACACAAAATGACCATATTGTAATAGTAATTTAGAACATTATTAAATTTTCTACCAAATAGGTAATATTAATATGCATCTATAATTTTGTAAATAAAATTATTATTTTTCCATTTATCACTATGATGTTTATTATATTGTTTGAGGTGGAAATTATTTTGTAGGGATAGTTATAATAGAAGAAGGAAAAATGTTTTATGATTTCGATATTTTTCGGTTTCCTATCACCAAAATTCGGTTAGACAATCTTTGTTAAGGTAGTTCTTTTAGATTCATCGCATCTTTTTTTTATTCGACGTTTCAGACCAAACAAATGTGGTCCATCATCAGGAAGAGTTTTAAGATATGAGGGAAACATGAAAAATAATCAGGTGTATAAATATGAGAAGTTTTTTAGTAAAAAGGCGACTTATTAAAAATATATAAGACCTAAAAATATTACTAATCAATTATTACTAATTAATTTATAGAATCTGTCCTTGTGGTTAGTGTTGGGATCCAATTTGACTAATCTTCCAGCCATCATCTCTGTTGAGATTGTTAGGTTGTTTTTCAATTTCGATGGATTCCCTAAATTTCCTATTGTGATAATGATCTACCTTGGCAATAATTTTGGCCTCTTCAATAAAAATATGATGTTTTGTTTTGTCTGAATGCTCTGCCAAAGCCAAGGGAGGAGTGCAATTGTTCTTGATATCAATGGCATGTTCTTGAATTCTAATTCTAAAGGAACAACATGTTTCTCCTATGTATTGTTTACCACACGAGCACATGATCAGATATACACCCTTCTGTTCAATGAGATCAACAGGGTCTTTGACTGACCTAAGGGAATTCCTAATAGTGTTTATGTGTTTGAAAGTTGCCCCAATATTTTTCTTCTTCAAAATCCTAGCAATCTTATCTATTGTCCCTTGTATGTATGGTAAGAAAACTTTGGACACATGATTATTTGTTTGTGCCTTATTTCTAGGTATTTTATAGGAATTATGAAAGGCTCTAAACACATGATGTTTTTTATAGCCATTATCCTTGAAAACCTTGAGGAGGTGGTTTTTCTCTTCATCAAGGTGTTCATCATCAGAGATTGTGAAGGCCATAGTAGCTAGGGTGTTGAGAACCCCTAATTTTTGGGCAGGGTGATGATGGGATTCGACATGAATGTATTGTTCGATGTGAGTTTTCTTCCTATAAACTTGGTGGGCTAAGGATCCATCGAGTCTTTTTGTGACCTTGACATATAGAAAAGGAAGACTTCCTTATCTTCAACCTCCATAGTGAATTTGATGTGACTGGATTTCTTATTCAGGTGATTCAAAAATTCATTTAATTTGTCATAACCATGGGGAAAAATAACAAAAGTATCATCGACAAACCTATTCCAGTATTTGGGTTGAAAGGGTGATGAAATAAGGGATTTTGTTTCCAAATCCTCCATGAATAAATTAGCTATGATAGGAGAGAGGGGGGATCCCATAGAAACTCCACATGTTTTTTCATATATGTCTCAATAGAAACTAAAGAATGTGGATTTCAAACAAATTTCAACTAACTCGGTAGTACCTTGGTTAGTGACTCTTTTGAAGAAGAAAAAATAAATGAATTTACGAATCACCTTAATAAATAATCCAGTCACATCAAATTCACTATGGAGGTTGAAGATAAAGGCAATCTTCCTTTTCTAGATGTCAAGGTCACAAAAAGACTCGATGGATCCTTAGCCCACCAAGTTTATAGGAAGAAAACTCACACCAAACAATACCTTCATGCCGAATCCCATCATCACCCTGCCCAAAAATTAGGGGTTCTCAACACCCTAGCTACTAGGGCCTTTAGAATCTTTGATGATGAACACCTTGATGAAGAGAAAAACTACCTCCTCAAGGTTTTCAAGGATAATGGCTATAAAAAACATCAGGTGTTTAGAGCCTTTCAAAATGCCTCTAAAATACCTAGAAATAAGGTACAAACAAATAATGATGTGTCCAAAGTTTTCTCACCATACATACAAGGGACAACAGATAAGCTTGCTAAGATTTTGAAGAAGAAAAATACTGGGGCAACTTTCAAACCCATAAACACTATTAGGAATTCCCTTAGGTCGGTCAAAGACCTTGTTGATCCCATTGAACATAAGGGTGTCTATCACGTGCTCATGTGGTAAACAATACATAGGAGAAACATGTTGGTCCTTTAGAATTAGAATTCAAGAATGTGTCATTGATATCAAGCACAATCACACTTGTCCCTCGGCTTTGGCAGAACATTCAGACAAAACAAAACATCATATTTGTATTGAATAGGCCAAAATTATTGCCAAGGTAGATCATTATCACAATAGGAAATTTAGGGAAGCCATCGAAATTGAAAAACAACCTAATAATCTAGACAGAGATAATGACTGGAAGATTAGTCAAAATTGGATTCCAACACTAACCACAAGGACATAATCTAGAAATTAATTAGTAATATTTTTAGGTCTTATATATTTTTAATAAATCGGCTCTTTACTAAAAAACTTTTCATATTTATACACCTGATGATTTTTCAGATTTCCCTCATATATTAAAACTCTTCTTGATGATGGACCACATTTTTTTGGTCCGAAACGTTGAATAAAAACTATGTGCACTTTTAAATTGATGAAATTGTAGAAAAAATGAATTCAACACCTTTAAATACTCCTATTTGCAATTTCACCAAAAACATTCTTATCATAATGTTTTGTATCAAATCTTACACCAAAAACATTCATTTCCTCTAATATTATTTTATAAAAACAAAAAAAAAATATTTTTTTGGGGAGTATTTAGACTTCTACTTTATTTAATATGTTCTCTCACTCTTGCTTTCTCTTTTTCAAATTACAAATTTCCTCATAACTTAATAAAGAATCGCCTTACTCATTAAATTATAAATATTTAAAAAAAATAATTTTAATGTAAATATATCAATAATATAATTTTTTTTAATTTATTCTAAAATTTTAACTTTAACTCTAATAATGTAATAAATTATTATAAAATTTCCATATTTTTTATATGAATTATGACATGAATTTTAACCATCTTTACATCGATATCAATGTCTATCAAAATCATGTAAATAATTTTAAATTAAAATTTATATTAACCATCTTAAATTTAAAATTATGACATGAATTTTAACTATCTTTAAATTTTGACAATAATTTTAATTTAAAATTATAGTATTTATTTATTTTTTAAATAAAAATAATTATATTACCTTGTGAAAGAAAAAAACTTACATGTCCAGATATACATAAGAGCTAGCCAGCTATTTTTCCACTAAGGTGGAAACCAAAATGCAAGGCTTGACCTCTGTCCATAGTTACATGACTTAAGAAAAAGACGACAACTGTCAAAATACAACCAGGGGACTTGCCATCTGTTCTTCCACTCTCGTGGAAACCATAATAGGCAGTGCACTAGGTTCCTCGACCAGAACCAAAGACAATCAAATCATAGACAAAGGCTAAACCAAAGAATGAACCAAAGACAGACCTAGGCAAAACTGCAAAAAAACTTGCCATTAACTCAAAGAAAAAAAAAAAACCTGAAAGAATCTATGCAT
>JASDQU010509198.1:0-10890 GCA_032191745.1 Picea mariana | reverse complement strand
TTCTTTTAGTGCCCTTATTTTCCACATCTCCAACGTACCTTTAAAAAATTCCTGGGAGCCTTAGATCTACCCTTATATTTATATCTCCCACTTGAGGACTTAGATCTATTTCTTTCCTGGGAGTGTCCTCTTGCAAATAATGCATCTGTGCTCTGTCCTTCCATGTTATTTTGTCTCATCTCCTTAGACAACAAGGATGCGACCACTTCATCAAAATTCAAGGTAGTTGTATTAATACCTATGGCCACAACCAGAATATACCATGAGTTTGGTAAAGAGAACAATAAACTGATAGACTTATATTGATTTGAAATTTTAATATCAATAGATACTAACTGACTTACAACAATATTGAAGGTGTTCAAATGATATTCCACCAAGTCTTCATATCTCATCCTTAGTTTATACATATTCTTTCTCAGGAATAGATTTTTTACGAGGGACTTAGAATAATACAACTTCCCCAACTTATCCCATAAATCACTAACTGTAACTTCCTCTAACACATTCAGTAATACTGAATTTGAGAGACACAGTTGGATTGTTCTCTTCTCCTTCCGATCCAACTTTTTCCAGTCATTTGCTGAAGTTATTGTAAGTGCAGTACCTAGATCTATCGTGATCCAATGATCTTTGTACACCAACAAATCTTCCATCTTGAGCTTCCAAAGCTCAAAAATTTTCCCATTAAACTTCTCGATCTCCATTTTCGAACTAATTGTCATTTATCTTCACCTAAAGAATCAATACTACAAATCTCCCACTGTAACAAGGCTTATCACAATCCTGATCCAAACCCTTAACCACAAATGTGTTCCCCTAAATAAAATAATTGCTCCGATACCAAATGTATATTTTAACCTTGTCAATATTTACTGTAAACAAATTTTCAGTAAAATAACAAAAAATATACAATGGCAAATACACACATTACATAGATATTTTTCCCCTAGAAACCCAAATTGGGAAAACCAACATATTCTATATTCATTTACAATCATACATTGTTTACAATACAATATACATATAGGAGCCAACGACATCCAAAACCCTAACCCAATGACCTGGATTAGTCAACAACCCTAATTCCTTAACCAGAAATAGAAAACCATCGGAAAAAACCATGTGCTGAAAAACCACCCAATAATGGTCATGAAAATTGAGGCAACATGAAAAAAAAGGAAAATATGTGACATGTTTCCTGAGGCAAAAATCCTCAAATCCCCCATGCGCCCAATGCAACGTAGTAGACACTACAACTAGTCATGCAAATAATATAAGACATACCAAATAGATAGAGGGTTGTTATGAGGAGGAAGGCAAGTCTAGGAGAGGACCTAGGGTGAAACCCAGAGAATTTCCCTGATGGTCATAACATTCCACATGACATGCCCCAAGAGAAGACAGAGGGGGAGAGATACATTGGCCAGAAGAGGACAAGGATTAAGAGGAGTTAGAATTGTTGGATAGCAAGCAAATAGAAACAATATCCTAATGAGCCATGTGCCCAAATGTTTGATACGATATGGGGCCTTGCTTTGGTATCCCATGGATTTTAGGCATAACCAATTGAGGAAAGGATAATGAAACAGTCGCAGGGGTTCATGGTGAACAACCAGACTAGAGATGAATGTAGAGAGGAAGAAAAAACAAAGAGAATGAGTCGATGGATCCCGACGGAGGAGTGGTAGGCCAACATAAAAACTAGATGAAGACCTCGCACAAGCGCTAAGGTGATGGATTGGGTGGAGCGGTCATCACCATGAAAAAACCAGGAGAGGTGGCACACAGGAGTAGCAGAGCCGGTACCTAGTGGTATGAATGTCAATGGGAGACATAAGGGGGAACAATTAATAGGGGAGGTTGGTGCCACATGTGTGCTTCTTGTGGATGCAACAGACATGGGATGCACCACCCATCCTATTGGACACCTAGACCCATATAACACCCCATTCGGGGGGCTGTCTAAACTGAGAGGTAGAGAAAAGAAATATTGGAGAATCAAATGTTCCACATAGGAAATGAGAATCTAGACTAAATACGACCCTTCATGTTCCACCCCTATATTTGCAATATTTTCGGTGATTTGGTTTACTCTCCATTGAATATGAAAGGGGATAAGATCCACGTGTGGCTAGGATAAATCCTCTATTGCATGCAGGTCACTTGCGAGCCACCAACAGGGGGACATTTTGTCGAGTTCCTCCCTATGACGAATTTTTGCAAAGAGGGGAAGAATTATTTAGGAGACCCCTTCAACAATCAACTAATGGTATCCTTTCTCTTGTGCAAGCTATAGGCCTCAAAGAAGGCCCCAAATCTCTGCAACATTATTGGAATTATGCCCTATGCTTCCTATAGAAAAAAGAATAATGGAGCCCTGGAAATCTCGAAAGATCGCTCCATAACCTACTGGTCCTGGATTTCCTTTAGAAGCTCCATAAAAATTTAGCTTAATGAAGCTGGGTGGTAGAGGCATCCAAATCGAAGGGCCACTTGGAGCAGGGGACCTCAAAAGAACCCTAGAATAAGAGGCGATGATGTTGAGATTCCATCTCGTGAGGATGTTTTGTTCATAAGGAGGAAAGATCAGGTCGTCCTCTTTCGAAGGATAAAATTGGATGGTTTTGATGATTCTATATTGTATTCTTTTCCAAAATTCTCTCCATTTAAGCTGTGAGGATTGAAAAATACACAGGTTCTATTCTTTCCATAACTACCAGAGGATGAAACCCAAAAAGAGTTGCCAGATGCGATTAAGGATGGGAGATCGAAAAGTTGTTTCACGCCACCCTTCTATGGTTTCCTTTAGTCCATCGTGGTTGCGATATGATGTGTGCATTATCAATGCGTTGTGATCCCAAAAATAAAAATAAAAAGGAAATAAAAGTTAATATTTTTTTCATAAGAAAAGAAAAAAACCTATTTTAAATTAAAATAACATAATTTTATAATTTTTTTGAGAGGCGCTTTTTACAACTTAGGAGGGGAGATATGTGTAATTCCTTTTGTACTCAACTTGGAGTTGATATGTGTCCCTTTTAAAAAATAATATAACATTGAGTAAATAAAAAAAACAATGTCAACTCTAATGTAAAATTTAAAAAAAAAGAGAAACATAAATATTTCGTTAGATTCAATTAAACGTATTATGAAAGGTGAACAATCTCACTATCTGTGCTCTATGAGATATGGCAAAAACTTATCGAAAGTTTTAAGTGAGTTGTAAGTTGTAAAACATTATACACATAACATGTAAATTACTTTTGTACTATAACTTTTTTGGTTTTTCAATATTATCAATATTTCTATATTTAGTTTCTACATAGAAGTTCACCTAGGGTATCTGTGCCATTCCTCATATATTTATTTTTTGCGTAGAAGTGCACCCATGGATGATGTGTGTTATTGTATCATACTTCCTCATAACTATAATTTTTTCATAGAAGTACACCCGAGGATGATGTGCACTATTGTACCATACTTTCTCCTATTTGCACTATTGTACCATACTCTGATTGGAGGAATTTTCAGAACACCAAAATGGACATTTTCACTTATGGTTAGCAACAAGACGTGCATAGATATTCACTATCAATGATTAATATAAACCATAAATCCTTCTCTATGAACAAACTTTGACATATGCAAAGGTGGCTTTGTCAATTTTGGTTGTGTGTTATGAGTTGGAGAAACAACCCATGGAAATATGGATTGGATACACTGAGCACCAAGAGACAATGCCAAGTAACAATAAGCTTAGGAAAGATAGTTTCTATGACCTGAAAGATTAATCTAAGGAAATATAGTTAGTTTCTATAATGACCTAGAAGTTTGTGCATATGAATTGTTATATCTTAAGCTACTTTGAAGTTTTTCATAATCACTTAGTATAAACAAGTTTTGGTTTAATTGAGTTAAAGAAATTTAAATAATGACACAATGAATGCATCAAGTACATCAAAAACCTAATCTTCGGCTAGGTTGTTTATGCGTACAAATTGTTATATGTTAAGCTATTTTAAAGTTTTTGATAATCACTTAGTATAAAATGATTTTTGGTTTAATTGAGTTTAAGAAATTGAAATAATGACACAGTAAATACATCAAATGCATGAAAACCCTAATCATTAAGAGGTAATCTTTGGTGTTCTTCTTAATTAACAAATACATCAAAACCCTAATCATTAAATATTTGTATGTACCATACTTCCTCTTATCCACATTTGTTGCGTAGAAGTGCACTGAGGGATGATGTGCACCATTGTATCATACTTCCTCATATTTGATTTTTTTTGTAGAAGTGCACCTAAGAATGATGTGTTCTATTGTGCCACACTTCCTCATATCTGCTCTATTGTACCATACTTCCTCAGATCTCTATTTGGTGTGTTACAATGCACCCAGGGATGATGTGCACCACTGTACCATACTTCCTCATATTTGATTTTTTGTGTAGAAGTGCACCTAGGGATGATGTGCGCTACTGTGCCATACATCCTCATATCTGCACTATTGTACTATTTGTTTTTTTGCAGTGCACTCAAGGATGATGTTTTCTATTGTTGTTATATATATGTGTTCTTGTTTTTCTCAATTTTATGGTTTTTGTTGTATAGGTGTTTGTAGAGAAAGAGATAAAGTTATTTAGTCATTTCGAATTACACTATTAGTGTCATTTGTGTTATTTCTATTTGATACATTAATATAAATTATAAATTGTTGAAAATTCAACAGTGTCATGTCTACTATTATTCTATAAATGAATAATAAAAATATTGAAGATGTAAGAAGTTGAAATTGAAAACAAGTTAGAAGACACGCATTGAATCAAATGCAACAATTCATTGAAATTGAAAGGGAAGAGATGACGATATATAAAATGAGAGACAAAGGTTGTGATGACAATGAATGAATGAGGATCAAAGAGAATATCAACGAAGAAAGGATCGTGAAATAAAAAGACTTCAAATCCAAAGTATGAATGAGGATGAAAGGGAAGGACAACACAAAAAGGATTATGAAAGAAAAAGAGTACAATTACAAAGAATGAATGAGGATGGTAGGAAAGAACATATAAGTCAAAATAGAGATCAAAGCACATCGACGAAGACAATGGAGAGGTGTCGACAAGGTGATGACATAAATTGAACCTATTTCTCTATGTTGGCATGTTTACAGGTAGAGTGCACTTGTCATTGATGACAAGAACAATGATGGAAAAAAACAAATCAAAGAAGAACAACAACAACGATGGAAAACATGAAAAGTGACGACGAGACCTACAGGAGAAGGTTCAGAGGCCGAAACCTTTGAATACTTAGAAAACCTTCTAAGTTAGAAGAAATCATAATCTTAGGAGGAAGAGCGACAATGTCCATCGGATCAGTGTCCAATCAGGAGGAGCGCACAGGAGAGGAGAACATATCTCAATCGTTGGACCTGAGCGTGAAGTATCAATAGTCGTTGGATCCAGAGATAAATGCACGAAGTTTAAGCCTTTAATGAGCATAGGAGAGCAGACTTGTCAAAGTCCCGAAGTCAATACTGATAGGTGGCACACGATTCTCAACTCCAGAGAAAAACACTTCAAGGATTTTTCAGTTTGAGACTTGAAAAACTTGAAGTCTGGAGAGCCGGAGTATACAACAACCATCAGATCAGTTTGATGTGGAAGGACAGGATAAGCTAGAAAAGAAACATCGCAAAGAGATCGAGCTGTCAATCTGAGAACATGATCGACGAACAACGTTTAGTTCGGGTCTAAAAGTTGCAAGGAGGTTATTGTTTAAGGATTATCACTTCAGAAGAATTGGAGACTTGAAAAGTCGAAATACCCAAAATCCCGAAGGCCGAAGTGAATGAATATCCACGTCAGAAAGGACACATGGCACAATCAGATGATGACAAGTGTCAAGTTGATTCAACATTTCAGGTATGTGAAAATCACAAATACGAGTGACACATGGAAGCGACTAGGGTCATGACACTTCATCAAGTGATGTCACTTCGAGAATTTTACTTCGGGATCTTTGCCACCAGAACTTGCCCAAAGTTCTGAAGTCCCGAAGTGGTTTGGGGCCATCCATCGTCGAGGAGGACAGGTGGCACGGGATCCACAACTTCAGAAGTTTTTTGGATAGGGAGAACGTGAAAATCACCAAAGACAAATATCGATCGTTGATCGTCAAGGGGAGTATGCGTCAACTGATTTGAGATTTCAGAGAAATATCACTTAAGGATTTCCAGTTGAGACTTGAGAATTCCGAACCCCAAATACCCAAAATGATCATGACCGTTGATCCGAAATGGACACGTGTCAGTAGATTGTCAGCTCTGGGGGAAAAGAAAAGGAATATTGAAAGGTTGGAAAGTTGATATTCCCGAACCTGGAATACCCAAAGGGATTGTGACTGTCGATCCAAAAGGGACACGCATCGTTGGATTGTGGACTCCAGGAGCAAGCGGAGTTTGAGAATCAAAACTCCTGAAGAAGAGGTGGCTGATAAAAAAGTAGGATATGATAGATTTTGTTATCACATTCAAGAAGAAGATATTCAACATCATGGTCAACATGCAGAAGAGAAAGAAAAAAATAGTTGCTTGATCCAGAAATTGCATAGATCACCTCCTCCTTTAATAGAAGAAGATATAGATTTGCTCCTGAACAATCATGTTGCAACTCCTACTTACACAGATCTGCAACATTCACACACTCCTGAAACTGTGAGTGAAACTTCTTCTATTACTGAAAATGAAAATCTAAGTTTAAATCATGTCAGCCATGGAACTTTAGAGGAAGTTAGTAAACCAATTTATGATGATGATTTTCGGCCAGAGGATCATCTTGTAGACACTGTTTTGTTTCATGAAGAAGATAGGGTTGTCATGTTTAATAACCTTGAAGAATGTTTGTTGTTCGAAGATGCTTTAGACTATGATTTGGAGGAGTGTGGCTCTGAGATAGATAGCTTCATAGTTGATATTCCTAGCATTTGTCTGAATGATGACACTCATGAGTTATTTTCTGAACCTGCTTATGATGAATATCCAGAAGAACAAGAAGAGAAGATTTATTTTTCATCGCACAAGAAAATTTACGATAGTCCTCCTTTGTTTGATGAATGTGATGAAAGTGTTTTTGAAGATGGTGAGCAACAAGAAACTTTGGTTCAAGAGGAAATCAATCAAGAACATCATGAAAGAGATCAGCCTATGTATGATAGCTACCAAGAAGATATTTGGACAACAGATGGACATAAGGAGGGGTTACTGAAACAATTGATCTCTCCTCCCTATTTAGAAACCATTGAGCAACAGACCAGTAAGTTTCAATGTGACATTTTTTCACCAATGGAAGAAAAAATCAGTAGTGGACAAAGTGCACAAAAAAATTTCAGACAACTTGCCCAACATGAGGAAGTATGGATTAATTGTGAAAGTGGTATATCTCTTCCCTTCTACGATCCAGTAGCAGTTTATATGGAGTCAAAATGGGGGACTGAATTTGTTATTTCCAACTTCTTGAAGTCTAAATTTCAAATGTATAAGTACCTTCTCCCAGGGCATGTTTTGAAATTTGTAGCTGCTCCTATCATCCTTTTGCTCAAAGATGGAAGTATAATTAAGTTTGTTAGTCGGATACTCGCTTGGTTGATTTGGAAGTTTTCCTATACTTGAAAAAAAATAGTGATATCAATTAGAGTAGGTGGTTTATATAAATAAGCTTGACTTTGAGAATTAGAGTACAACAGTGGTTTTAAGTACATTTCTAGTTCAGTTTGGCATCCTATATGGTTTTGATTTAAGACATTATGACTCCATAGCCCAATGAATGCATAAGCGGTTTTTTGTTTCAGAAAGGTGCAAGTAAAGCGACAGAGTTTAGAGTTTGATAAGGATGATGTCAGGTCACCCAATGGATGAAGGTACGTGGTCTACTGTTCTTGGTGCTTTGCAGGAAAGCACCATCCCTAGATGGAGCCTCTATTTTAACAATATTGAAATTTTGGATTTCGATAACTTAGGAGAGAAACAATTTATATTGTTTAACTACCGAAAGTGTGGATATGAGAAAACGACCATCTTTCTATCAGACGCATCAATAAATGTTCTATACCTGTCATCTTCAGTCAAATAACGTTGAAATCAGCCCCAAATGCCACAACAGTATAACAGTCACAAGACAACTCACGAAAAATCCAAACACAGGGTTCATGTGAGAATCAAAGAAATGTACCATATGTTCGAGCGTTGAGTCACAAGGAGAATGAATGGAAGCATTGGTAGTGGAACAACCACATACACTGAACATTAAGCCACATGGAGAAAAATCTCATGAGTCCAGGTTTTTAGCCGTCGGAGATTTGGTTGATGTAGATATTTTAATAACTACAACCCTAATCCCCGAATTCACTAAAGTATTAAAGGATAAGTCGGGTCAAATAAAGATTAAGAAAGATTAACGTTAATAAATCTCATTGCAATTTCTCGATTCCGGATTTCTCACGTCAAGTATTATCGAAGTCCTGACACTTAAATCCATGAAAGGTTAAATATTAATTGCTAATCGTGATTAATTAAGAGATTAAAACAAATGATTATCATCTAATTAATTCCATCGTGATTTCACAATTCAGGATTCCTTGCATGTCATAACTCTTGAGGACATGATACCCGAAACCCGAAGGTCCGAAAGAGTGCAATGTAAAAGAAGAAATCTGTTTCAGGGATTTGGCCATCGGGGATTTGGCCGACGTGGATATTTTAATAACCACTGCTTCGTTTCCCCGAATATCGAAAACCCTACATCGGGACTCCAGTCATATGCAAAACTGATTTAGAAAAACACAATTTTCTCAGCCTTGGAGAGGTTGTTTTTCATGTTCTAATAGTCGATAGACATCTACAAATCCTAATATGTTTAGTGGTGTCTTCAGAATTTCATTTGGATCTTGTTAAGGCAGTCAAAAGTCCCCCGAAAGATGAGGTTCATTTTCAGAAATGTGGCGTTTTTTTACTGTGTTAAGTCATCATTTTCAAATGAGGATTCTGAGCGACTAGAGTATCATTTTGAGAAACGGTTGGAGGATTTTGTGCCTAACACATCAGAGATCATTAGCTTCTTTCAATTTTCCTACAAGTATCACATATTGGGATAATCGAATCCATCTCCGAGCCCTAATTTTTGGATTTCATATTTTCCTGTTTTGACACATGTTTGTTAAATGCAGATTTGGGGAAAATGAAAAGGGGTCTCAGGGAACTGAGAGAGGTCTTTTCTCAGAATAAATAGATGAAAAAAATCCTCTTTCAATTTATACACAAATTTCGTTATTCGAGAGATACAGAGCCATAACCACATCCCTCGTTTTCAGTAGTTTGGCCCATTTTCTATGGCAGAAAGTTTCAAGAATTGGTTGTAACTGTTGTTATCTTTTAAGAGAGGATTTCGACCTCAATATATATATGAGACATATTTGTAAAAGGAAAGTTGGGGGGGATTAGTACTTCTGGGACTATAATCTTTTTCTTTCATGTTTAATATAAAAGTGCAAAGTCATTTTCGATATACAACAAAGATTCTTGTGATTTTGTTTGCAAAGAATGTCTTATTGCTTCATTCTCACATCATTTCACTTGGTTTTATTTCCATTTTCTTCCTGATTTGTGACTGTATTTGTAATGGAATCCATCCGTTTGTTATATGATCTATTGCAGGACATGTTATAGGTTGTTTCTTGTAGAGATCTGGAGGTTCATAATTTATCCTTGGATAGATGCTCTATCCCAACCATCTCTTTCCACTGATTTATGCTTTGAATTCACTCATTGCTAAGTGCTCCTTGCATTTTGATATGTTTTGTCTCTATTCTGCTGCCATACTTTTATAAATCCTTCTCTCTATAATCATTTTCTACCTCACCTATGTTTCACGGATTTCCATCGCTGAAACACTCTTATTATTTGCTTGATCATTTGACTCCATTCCCAATGGACTACCTCCTAGTCCAACCCACCAACCCTAAAAACCCAAAACTTTATGTTACCCACAGATCTGCCCACTGTTAAGCTTATTGAATATCCTATTGTGACATATTTTCAAGAGATCTGTCTCGGGTTGGAAGGGGTAGTTTCCAATCAAAAGCGGTTCGAGGTTATCTTAGAATTTACTTGCATGCAACCCAAGTCAAGTTTGAGTGACAAAATTTATTTCATTTAAAATGTGCTAAGGCTTGGCTGTATTATAGCCTATAACCAACTCTTGCGACAAAAAGACCTAGTGTTGATAATTGTCTGGTAGACCTGGGAGTGTGTACTACAAAGGTGAAGGTATACGTCACTGCCCTCGGGACACATGACCTAATCATTGGAATGGATTGGTTAGAATCCCATCGAGCTATGGTAGATTGTTTCGCAAAAAGGGTGCTTTGTGTGGACAATGAAGGAAGGCCAGTAGAGATCCACGGTGTACAGAGAAGGGTGTCTCTATGCTTTGTCTCAACTATGAAGGTTGAGTGGTGCATGAGGCAAGGGTGTCAAATATATGTAATGGAAGCAGTGAATGAAAGGAAGGGACCCTCCTTGGATCAGTACCCAGTATTGTCAGAGTTTAAGGATGTTTTTCCGAACGAGTTGCTAGGGTTACATCCTGAGAGGGAGATTGATTTTACTATTGAGCTAAAACCTGGTGCATAACCAATTTACAAGACTCCGTATAGGATGATGGCATTAGAACTTTGTGAGTTGCAGATGCAATTGAAAGAGCTACTCGACTTAGGGCTAATAAGGCCCAGTGTCTCACCTTGGGGTGCACCAACAATCTTTGTGAAGAAGAAGGATGGTTCCTTACGACTATGTATAGATTACAAGGACTTGAACCATGCTATA
>JASDQU010509197.1:32070-46179 GCA_032191745.1 Picea mariana | reverse complement strand
GTCACTTTCCTTGATTGGTATTGAGCTATTGACTATTTATAAGAGTGATTGGTGTGAAGTTGTGCTCTTTTCCTTTCAAATTGACTTGTTGATGAAGCTGACGTCATAGTGACTGCAACAAAATTTGTATAAAGGTGACGTCACATTGCTTAGAGATCTTGTTTATGCTTAAAACATTGTGACTTCTACCACTTGTTTTGATAGATGTTGAGGCATTGATTACATCCATAAGCTATTTTGATAAAACGTTGCACTCATTGTCTTTCAAAGTGTCTCTAATGAATGCTTGACGTCATATTTTGTAGCAGAATTTATATAGGTGACGCAGCATTACATTGTATATGAGCTGATTTGACATGTTTATTGCATTGATGATATGATACATGGTTTAATTACAAACATTGAATGCTATTACCTCTCATGCTTTGTTGAAGAAGTGATACAAGTTATTTATCTTTGCTCAGCAATCATTGACTTCGTCAACAATTGCATTTGATCATTGCTCATATATTCATTTGAAGATAGTCATTGATTTCATGAAGTACTAACCCACTGCAAGCACATTCTAGTTTTCTTTGTTTTGTCTCGCAAACAGGTGCATCATCAGTGGTCTTATCTCCTTGACTATCTCTTCTTGGGCAGCAATCTGTGAAAGGGGTTTCCTTGACTTGGCCTTTACCCTTTAGCCTTTCTTTGACCCAGATTGCCTTAGGGACGTCTCCCTTGGACTTGCCCTCCTAAATAGAAAGAGCCCCCCATCGAGGTGACAGTGGGTGGGGAAGCTCATGTTACGCCGGTTTCAAGCCCTGACTCAAGCTCTTTGGACCTTTCCTACAAACCGTGCGATAACAGGCCCTAGCTGCCTCCTCATCCATCATAGTAAGACCCGACTTGGTCTCTATCACAGCCCTTCTCGGCCTCTCCCTTTCTTGGGATGTTGTTGACCCTACCTCGATCTGCCTAGCTCTCTAGAAGTGCCTCCTTTCTCTTGGTCGACTTCCTTCTCTTGTTAGGTTAAGTGAGAATGAGGCTTGCTAGGTTACTTGTAACCCTAGTCTTTTCCCTCATGTTTTCCTGGCCCTAGGATCCTCTCATTAGGATTTTGATCCAAGGTTGGGGATCTAATCAAGCATTGAGATATATCTAATGGCTGTGATATAATCTTCGCTTGAATTAAGTGGTCCCCACCATTATAATTTTGTCTAGTCACAAGTTGGGCTTCTTCCTCAGTACTAGACACACATAATGAGGAAGAATTACCTACCCGAGCTACACTCTAACACTCCCTCTTAGCGAGGGAGGTAAAGTCATTGGAGTTGCCTCCTCCATGATCCACCTCACTATGTGTTTCTCCCTCTGAGTCTGAGAGACCCATCCTCTCAATGTCCCGATACTCTATTTGCTCTGCCTGGATGTATCTGCTACACCCTACACCAGGATTATCTGAGTATCCCCATTCATCCAATTGAGTCCATTCCCACCACGTGGGTCTACTAAGAATAGCTTCGTATTTTCTCATACTTGGATTTGCAGGCTCATTACTTTCTTCTGTGAGTTTGTAAACAGGTCGTCCCCACAAATTATATAGACCATCCTCACTTATGCCTATCATTATGGGTGGTTCTGGTGCTTGACTTTTAACTGAACGGATGTGTACACTGCAGCCAAAGAAGCTTGCCCCATAGCCTTGATGCTCCAAGGCTGAGATTGAGAGCACATTGTCTCTCATACATGGTACATACATTACCTCTGGTATCCTAAGAATCCTGCCCGATTCTAATTGTAGTGATACTACTCCTTTTCCATGAATTTCCACCATACTAGAATGCACCCCACACTTAACAAATCCTGAAGCTTGACTTGAGAACTCCTGAAGTGCAAGTCGTTCATATATCATGTGACGTGTGGCCCCACTTTCTATGTACCATCCTGTCTTGGTCCTATCCTTTGTATCCAAAAACAGAGTGTACTCGTCCTTAAACATTCGAGAAAACTCTCGAGTTGTGGGAGCTAGTTGTTGCTCTTCTTCCTCTTCTTTGTGTTCGACCTCTGTTGAGGTTGTTATCTCCTTTCTTTTCCCTCTTTCACCAAAGCCCTTCTTGGTTTGAGTGCACTAGCTAGCAATGTGTCCAAACTCTCCACACACATAGCATTGGACGTGTGATAGATCTTTCTTTGGTTTTCCACTTGTGAATCCCCCTCTAAAGGTTGTTCCTCTTCTTCCTATGCCTCCCCTCTTGGAGGTAAGAGCGAGGTTTTCCTCCTCGTTATCATCCACATCTCTGCTTCTCCTTATCTCTTCTTGACAGCAATCATTCCATAACCTGTCCCAATCTAACAGTTTCTCTCTGGCCACTAACCCTGAGATGAAGGGGTCCCACTCCTTGGGAAAGCCTCTCAAGGCAGAACAAACTATTTCAGCTGGGGATAGTTTTACCCCAACTGTAAGGAGCTCGTCTAAGAGCAGCTTTACTTTGGTCAGATAGACTGTCACACTTTCTCACTCGGACATTTTGGTGTGTTGGAGCATTTCCTTGAAAGCCACGATTCTGCTCGCATGCTTGGCTTCAAACAAACCTTTCAAATGTGCCCACATCTCATGAGCAGTTTGCTTTTCGCCAATATTTGGTACCAGATGGTCCTTTACTCCATCTAGAAGGATCCTCTGAGCCCGGATTTCTAAAGCATAATATATCTCTTTGTCTTTAGCATAGAATTGAAACTGGGTTTTCAACAATATTCCAAATCTTGCTCTCTTGAAGAGCATTCTTCACTCTATATTTCCATTGTACATGGTTGGAGGCACTGCCAAGCATGTTCTCATATCTGAGGTTAGTAGCCATCTTGCTACTAGTCCCAGCTTCTTCAGCGTTGACTTACTCCCTCTTTCTTTGAGCAGATCGACCCTACTCGGTCCCCTCTTTAGCTTAAAGAGTAAGACCTCTCTCTGGATCTAATTCTTCCCTTGTCTCTGCAACACAGGGCTTAAATACTTCTGTTGGGGCTGTCAAAACCTAGCTCTGATACCATAAAGAATTATAGCTGATAAATCTAAATAGTTATCAGATTTTACGCTACAGCAATTTCATAACATTTGGGACAGCCACACAACACAAGGCAAATTATGTATATAACATCAAAACAGAAAAATTTTATTCATACTATCCCTGTGCATACAGAGATTTTGCCCAGCCTGGGTCTACATGGACCGTACGACCTGTACGGGTCCGTACGCTTGTTGGTAGTACTCAATGCGTCCTTACAACAAAACTATGGCTGCAACACAGCCCGATTTTCTCCATTGTTCTACAAAAACACTGATGAACACAGTTTATATGTCAATCTCTGACCTGAGTACTGTTCCTTTTCTCTGCTGGGTGAATGTACAGTCCATACGAAACTCGTACTATACGGATTCCTCTCCCTTGTTTTTTGTTTGTTGCTTGTTTGCTTGTGCATTTAAGCAGTGGCCCTACCTTGGCCTCTTTGTCCCTGTCAGACCCTACTCGGCCTCTCCTCTTTGACTTGAAATGGTTGTTGGTGATAGCTCGAACCCCTTTAGCAGACTTTAGGCCTTAGCTTGGCCCTTCTTGGTAACTGTATTAGTTGTTGGCCCTAGCTGCCTCCTCGTCTAGCACAGTAAGACACAACTTGGTCGCTATCACAACCCTTCTTGACCTCTCCCTTTCTTGGGATGTTGTGACCCTACCTCGGTCTCCCTAGCTCTCTGGAAGCGCCTCCTCTCTCTCAGTCGACTTCCTTCTCTTGTTAGGTTAAGTGAGAATGAGGCTTGCTAGGTTACTTGTAACCCTAGCCTTTTCCCTCATGTATTCCTGGCCCTAGGATCCTCTCATTAGGATCTTGATCCAAGGGTGGGGATCTAATCAAGCATCGAGATACATCCAATGGCTGTGATATAATCTTAGTTTGAATTAGGTGGTCCCCACCATTACAATGTTGTCTAGTCATAAGTTGGGCTTCTTCCTCATTACTAGACACCCCTAGTGAGGAAGAATTACCTACCCAAGCTACACTCTGACAATTCTTGATAAAGAAGGGTTTCTTCATGCTATTCTTGGAATTGGTAAGGAATTTTTGCATTTGTTGACTTGTTCAAACCCTTGGAGGAGTATAAAGGCATACACCAGCCATTAAGTCCACTTGGTTATCATTGAATAAGCTACTTTGCAAAGGTTGCTAAGAGGAGTAAAAAGGCTTACACCCTCCTAGATTTACCTTGCTAGTTTTGTTTGCTCTAGGGAGTAAAAAGGCTTACACCCCTAGAGAAGTAACACAACTAGCTCTTACACAAGAGACTCCATAACCCAATTGATTTGGCACTAGTCTAATTTGCATTGATATACGTGAATTGTTGAGATATTGCAATTGTCTAAGTTAAAATTGATTCTATATGTTATAAGCATTCTTGTTCCCTAAGGGCATCTTCTTTAGCCTAGTAATTCTCTTTGTTGTTACAATTTAATGCTACAGCCATTAGGCCTGCTGCAAAATCACTCTTTCATCATCTATTGCTCTCTAATCTACCGCTGAAATTCACTTGTAAACCTTGGTAATTGCTCTACTAGTTGTTGGCTAATTTTTGGTGGTTTAATTGCTGATTTTTGTGGCTAGATCTTGCTGTTGTAGCAATTGTTTGCTACAGCCACTTGGCTGTCATAATAACTTGCTGATAACACATAATAAACAGCCCTTAAAGCCACCAAAGTCTTGCTTTACACATTGGAAGTTTGACTAGTCATTGTTAGCTTCATTTATAATATCTTGTACTAGATTTTGGCTGGTTAAATTTGCAGCTATTGACATCCTTCATTGCCGATCTATATATTTCCATACTGTTGCAATTTGCAACAGCAAGGGTTTTTGCTTGATCCCCTTTGGTTTAAGGCTTGTATATCTATCGTTTGTCTTGTTCCTGGCAGGGCTAACATTGTTTTGCAGGTATTCAACACTTGGCAACCATTTGTCCTTTCATAAGACTCACTCTCAAGCCTTTCATCATCTCCAAACTCGACCTATAGGGGTGTTCATCATCATCATCTCACTTTCCATCTCAATCCCCCTTAGGGTCACTAGGATTCCCCCCTTGTGGTGATTTTATCATCACTAAAGCGAGGGGTGTCTATCTAAGGTGACAGTGGGTAGGTACCCCCGTAGTTGTCACACTTCCGTGGATTGGGTTGGGCTTTGCCCAAGCTACAAATTGTGCGATAACAGGCATCACAAGTTCAACATGTTTCTTGGAAATGTCAGCATGCCAAAGTTTTTTGGGCCTGGTTTCAAGCTGAATTTCAGATTTTGTTTGTAGCACTACTCTTCTGGAAGGTGGCCCACATAGGGGACACCTGGATGACCATGGACAGCTGCAAATTGCTTGGCTTTCAATTGGTTTGGTTGCAGTTGGCTTTTTGTGGAAACATCATTGTAAAGTTACATTCAATGAGGTTCATCATCCCGTTTCTCTTGGGGATTTCCAGAGTTTTAAGCAAGAATTGGCTTTACTTATGCGAGTTCACCAACATGTGTTCTATCATGATGTTGAGTCCCTCCCGTGGGGGCCAGGCTCATATGATGGCCTTTTAAGCTTTTGTAGACTGGGACTTTCCTAGTACCCCTATTGTATGCATGATGTAACTATATTGAATCTTCTTGTACTTATTTGTTCATTGGGGTAATATATGAAGCATTTTCATTTAGAAAAGGAGGATACCCTCAATCCTTATATTTACCTAATAATGGGCGAAGTTCTAAGAAGATATTTAACAACTGCTAAAAATCTAGAACATTTTGAAAGCCTAAATGTTACTTCAAGTCTAGACCCTCTAAACACATTTCCAATTTGTAGATGATCCCTTGTTTCTTGGACAAGTTGCAGCGAAAGAAGCTAAATCCTTTAAGAAGATCTTGGTCTTCTTAAAGGATCAGCAAGCCGTTTTGGGCCAGTGAATCAATTAGAAAAAGTCAGAAATTTTATTTCTTTAACTCTCTAGCAATTACTCAAGGCAAAACATGCAAGAGGCTGACCTTTAACAAAGGCACCCTACCCACAGTATTTAGGAGTACCTCTTGTAAAAAAAGGTTCACAAAGTAGAAGACTAGTTAGGAGCCATCCAAAAAACAAGGATAGACTCTCTCTTGGACTCAACTAAAGCATGTAGGTTGCTCCTTCACAAAACAGTGTTGCATTCAAGCTTGTTTATCCACGTTCAATAATAGCAATGCCAAAAAATATCTTGGCAAAAATATTTGAAGGATTTTTTCTAGGTAGGAAGTGTATATGGAAAAAAGTGGCACCTTTTCGCCAAGAAACAATTTTGTCTTCCTAAATGGAACTAAAAGCACAGGTCTCCAAAAAGATGGATCACTGAAATATAGATTTACGAGTTGCATGTTTGGCAGTGGTGCAAGGATGAAAAAGGTCTTTGACTTTCCACTCTTCAACCTATGTACAACTACACACCCAAATAATCCCATGAGAAAGATGGAGTATCCAAGAGGTTCTGAGGATACTAATACCGGAATCACATGGCTAAAGGAATATGCTTCACAACAATCCAAAACTTTTGGTAAGGAAGGAATAGGCAAGATGGGGATTTTTGGGAAGGTTAAATCTCACAAGATACCCCATTTGGGTTGAAAATTTATGTTTTCCTAAAAGAACGTACTCTCATGGAAGTTCCTACCCTCTCATTACACGAGGCTAAGCTACGTTCAAGCCTCCTGCTACCCCTTAGTTTGCAAAGGGGTATCTCAGTAATTTTTCACTACCGTAAGTGAAAATTTTGATTTTGAACTCATGAAAGTAAGGACATTCGCTGATCAGTGGTCAAGAAGAGCTATTATGGCATATCGAAGAACCCTTTACAATAGCAATGAGTGTATAAAGGAAGATTCTTACATTGACAAAGGAATGCTGTGAGAAGGCAATACATGTACCTTACAAATTTCAAGACTTGCTTGTCTATTGCAGTTTTCTTCGAGTGGCCGGTTCCCACCACTTAAGTTTTGACAATGACCAAGAAAGATGTAAGAGGGGAACGACGGACTTAGAGCTACTTTCGTTGATATCGTTGAGAGGACCAATTGGATCTGCAGATGCCATGATGAACGGGCCTGGTTTTTACAATGGACATAGGTCTCCTATTTCTTGAGATAGAATAGGACACGAGGACCATGTGAATGGGCCTTAGGGAAGATACCAGTTTGATGGCCCAGGCTCTAGAATGAATGACATGCAGGGTGTGGATGCAGGTTATCAGAGGCTTAGATCCAGTGGCTATAGAGAAATTGTTTCTGGAAGGTCCATGGCATCTTCAGATTCTCAGATGAGCAGTTCTAATAATTTCATTGACAAAATAGACCAAGAGGGCTTTTCTAGTAGACCTCAAGAACGGTACCACTTTCACAGTTCATTTTCAACAGCAACTGAAGTTCAGTCTTCAGACATCGCTTCTAACAGGAGATTAGATCATTCAAGGGATTCATTCAATGAGTTTGATTCGTACAGACCCTGGTCAGATACTTACAAGGTAGAGGTAATCATAGATGAAGAGCACCAAGAAATTGCTCGTGAATGTTCAATCGAGTATAATATCCTTAATTCAGAATCCTTCAAGAAGGTAGGGGGGCATTGACAAAATAGACAAAGAGGGGTTTTCTAGTAGACGTCAAGAACAGTACTACTTTGAAAGTTCATTTTCAACAGCGAGTGAAGTTCAGTCTTCAGATTTCGCTTCTAACAGGAGATTAGATAATTCAAGGGATTCATTCAATGAGTTTGATTCGTACAGACCACAGCGAGATATTTACAAGGCAGAGGTAACCATAGATGAAGAGCACCAAGAAATTGCTCGCGATTGTTCAATCGAGTATAATATCCTTAATTCAGAATCCTTCAAGAAGATAGGGGGAAATAAAGAGGAACTAGTAAAATCCAATCACAAAGTGGGTGCTGAGAAAACCTTTTTTGGAGAAAGTAAAAGGCCGTATCTTACAGAGGAAGAGCAGCAAATAGAAAATGCAAGGAAAAAATTGTAGACCAGGACCAGTTTTCTGAAGGAATGACTCTGCAAAAGAGGCAGGAAGGAGGCCTTCAACAAGACATGAGAGAAGAGGTAGTTGAAATTGCCACAAATGGAGAACCAATTATAGAATATGCTCGGTCACATATTGTAATTCATGGGACAAGTGGACAGCTGCAGGAAGAAGAAGGCCCAGCCAACTTATATATTCTTGAAGAGCAAAACGAATTGGCTGGTAGGTTTGCCTCTAATAAAACCTTGGCTGGCCATACTCCTAGACAAATTGAAACTGATTCTACATCCAGTATAAGGCCCACAAACTATTACGGCATTAGAGGTGCAGATCAACAAACAAGTTCATATCAGTCAAGATCTTCCTCAAACTCATAGAGGAGAGAGACCAGTGAGACCAAAAAATGTTCCAGCACGTGGGTGTACAAGTATGTATAGAGAACACAATTACAGGTCACAACCAAGGGAATCTTCCACCACGGAAAGATATCAGTTTTGACACAGGGATTGCAGAGAGAAGGCGCCCTATAAAAATCCTAATGGTTTTGTGAAGAGGTCAAGCTATATATATATATATATATATATATATATATATATATATATNTATTAAAAGACGTCTATTTTAAATCAGGGCCAACCTAAATGCAAATGCAGACAGGGTCCGACCTATATTTGGAAGAAAGATAATCGATTTGGTAAAATTTGTGAGGGATGACCTATGAATTCAAAGGACCTGAGTTTCTGTTGCATGGGGAAACCTATCTTGAAGGGCGCCCCATGGAGATGGTTTTGAACATGATTTGAAGACCCACACATCCACCTTTGAAGAAGAACTTGGGGTGTTTTGCTTGCATAATTTGTGATTGAAGGTATACCCTTGGAGGGTCATTGGAGGCGGTGCATTGCACGTTTAGGGCTTGTGCACCCGCATGAGGAGGAAGACTAGAGGGTTTGATGGCAGGTTTGAAGATTGCTTGAAAAAGGTACGCAATTGAAGGGCCTTTGGAGGCTGGATGCTGCGCCTTGGAGCCCTAAATTGCCCTTTTCTTCGGGAGATATGTCACTCTTGAGGGCTTGTGCCCCTTGACTATTGTACAAGTGGCTTAAGAAGCCCCTCTTTTGTATATTTTAGATTAATAATTTGAGAAGACGGCCTTTTCCCCCTCCATAGGCTAGATTAGGGGCTTTTGGCCTAAGAAATTAATATTTTAATGTAAAGGAAGTTGAGCATCTCCTCTATAAATAGAGATGCAGTTCCTCTCATTTTCTCATAGTTGGGGTTGGGGAGAAATCCCTTAGCAAGTCTGAAATTTCTGAAATTTGTTGGAGTACCTTTGTCTTGGATTTGTGCTATGGATGGAAGATTAAGGTGCCTTTATTGAGGGGACTAATTGTGGATGATTTTTCAAGTTTGATGGATGATTCATGGTTAGGGTTTTATGGATGAGCAAGGATTTACCTAGTAAGCATTCTTTTTAAGTCTTTGTGGATTTATTCATTGAATATATGAAGTGTGGGTGTGCTTATCAAAGTGGTGAAAGTACAATTCTCCTTGTATTTTTCTTGAATAGATCCTATCTTGCAAACCCTAGGAAGGTTTGTAGTGGACTACCTTCCCCTGATATTGTCTTTAAAGCTTGTTAAAGGACATAGGAGGATTTTCTAAGGTTTGCAGTGGACTACCCTAGTTGTCACCCTATAGGAGGATATCCTAAGGTTCGTAGTGGACTACCTTAGGTATTGCCTGTTAATTACTCTAAAACCAGCAACTAGGTAAAACAGATCAGATCTAGATTACACTACTGGAATTAATTTACTTATTTCTTGCAACGGAAAACGAGAAAAGCAATCACACATGTGCACAATTATTTTTCTACTCTTCTAAATCAGTTCATCATTCAAATAACTTTCAGAACTTAAAAGAGCTCCCTAACTGGGAAAATGGCTCTAAGAAAATTACAGACAAAACAACGAAAACGAACACCTAGAAATCACCTCAAAAACTGCCCCCCCCCCTCGAGACTATTGTACAGCCTGTACGGCTCACACATGCTTGTTGATGTGCTCACACGCATGGCCTGTTGTTGTCACGCAGTTGTATGGACCACACATGCGGTTGTTCTAAATTGTACGGCTCACATGTGCAACTATCCTGAACTATACAGCCTACTGGTCTTCTAGCTGAATCCTCCTACTGAATTCTTCTCGCCAATGGCTAAAAATCAAACTCTGATTTTCTCACTTGCTCACGTGACTTGTCAATAAATGCTCTCTATCTTTTGTCCTTTGCCCTCTTTGTCTTTTATAATTTTGACTTGAGCCAAATCCCTAATCTCAATGGTCAAGATCTAACCGTGAGATCAATGGATCTCTTTTAATTAAATCATTAAATGCCCCAACTTAGGCTCTTTATTCATTAAAAGTCACTTTAATAAAAGACGTTCACTTTATTAATTAATTAATAAAGTGATGTAACATCCCCATTATAATCCCCAATTTAATTAATGCTTATGTGGATATAATAATTTGTATGGGTTGGGACAACAGTTTTTGACACATCAAGTTTTGTGCATGGGAAGAAAGGGGAGACCAAGAAAGAGAGCTTGGAGTTGGTGCAGCCATGGAGGGTGAATTCTAGAGCAGGCGGGAGCTTAACTAGAGTGAATTGGAGCTGGAAAACTGAAGAGCCAAGTTGTCAAGCCTGAAGAGTGAACTCCTGTGTGAGTTGCACTAAAACAGCAAGTGTTGTTGTTGATTTGTTGATAGTTTTCCTAGCAACAGTTTCCCTTGAATTTTCAGCTGAGAGATTCCTAGCTACCTGTTCCAGAGAAACCCTGATAAACGAATGGCACATCCCTTGGGTTATCCCTGATAAACGAATGGCACATCCCTTGGGTTATCCCTGATAAACGGATGGTACATCCCTTGGGTTATCTCTGATAAACGAATGGTGCATTCATTGGGTTGGGAAGGTCAAGAGGAAGAGAGCTGGTAGAAAAATCGAGATAGTTGTAGGAGAATATCAATTGGGTTAGAGTTTTATGAGTTGCAAGTGGACTGTGAGAGACCACCCTCTTTTGTGGATTACTAGCCTCAGCTCGGGGGTGACTGGTTGTTGAGAATTGGAATAGTCAGTCTATGGTTGGGTGGAACGTCCGTCCCAAGCAGTTGGTTGCACGATTCTTGCTTAAAGATAAGTGTTTTATCTTGTTGTTGAGTTATTTAAATGTGTTATTGTTGTGTGTGAACTCTGCGTAAATGAGAATGAATTATATGTTGTTGTAATGAGTGGTTTAGTTGCATTTCATGTTGATTATCAGCGTGCTTTAGATGCATCTGTTTTATGGATATAGACAATAGCTAAATCTATTTTAAATTTGTAGTTGTAAGCTACAGTAAATCGGCTAATAGTAAAAGAATTACTTTAGTTAGCAAAATTTCATTTTCATGTGTATTCCGCACTATAACGTCCCTCAGTTGGGCTGGGGAACGTTACATCATGGTATTAGAGTCGTAAGATAGAGAGTTTTGTGTGGCGTGGCCTAGCCTGGGTGTTGGGTACGTTACAAGTAAACTCTAAAAAAAGCATAGGATACATTACATGACGATTTCCACAAGTAGACACCTTTGTGAAAATACATGCCTGAGCTATAGTCACTAACACTCCCTCTTAGCGAGGAAGGTACTCTCCACCACTCTAAGCTTGTCTCGAAAGAAGATGAACTTGCCCTTCACCAAGGGCTTGGTGAATATGTCTTCCAACAACTCATCTGTAGGAATGTATTGGAGCTTGACTGCTCCCTTTAGGACCCCTGTCTCTGATGAAATGGTATCTGATCTCAATGTGCTTTGACCTGTCGTGAAACACTAGATTCTCCGAGAGTTTTATGCAACTCTGGTTGTCACAATGGATCACAGTAGGTTCCAACTCCTGACCAAATAGTCCTGTGAGTAGCTTGTGAAGCCCGATGGCTTCACAACTAGCTAAGTTCATTGCCATGTACTCGGCCTTTGCTAAACTAAACGCTATCAAGGCCTGCTTCCTGTTGAACGAGGAAATCACTGGTGACCCCAAGCTGAAGCAGCACCGAGAGGTGCTCTTCTGATCTGTATCACTGCCTACCCAATCTTAATCTAAGTAGCCCTGCAACCTCACACCATCTCCACCAAGGTATTGCAATCCATATTCTACTGTGCCCTACAAGTCTCTGAGCACGTGCTTTGTTGCAACCCAGTGAACCTCTCTCGGCTCCACCATGAACTGGCTCAAGGTGTTAATAGCAAAGGAGATGTCTAGTCTAGTGTTGACCAGATACATCAACGAGCCAATCAATTGCTTGTATTGTCTACAGTCTGCCAACTCTGAAGCTGAAGAATCAATCTTCTTCAGGTTGGTCACCATCGAAGTTGCCATTGGTTTGTTATCGTCCATCCTGAATCTCTTCAGGATCTCTAAAGTGTACTTACCCTATCTGAGGAAGATCTCGCTCAATTACTGCCATACCTCAAGTCCCAGAAAGTAATGCATCAACCCAATATCCTTCATCTCAAATTCTAAAGCCAAATATGACTTGCATCCTACAATCAGCCTCTTTGCACCAGTCGAAATGAGATCATCCACATAAAGCACCAAGATGAGGACCTCAGATCCAACCAGTAAGAAATACAAGTTGGAGTCTGCCTCACTATTGGTGAATCCCATGCTCTACAAATAGATGTCGATCCTGGTGTACCAGGCCCTGGGTGCCTGTTTGAGTCCATACATGGCTTTCTTCAGCCTGCATACATGTGTCTCTCTGTCATGGACCTCGAACCCCTGTGGCTACTCGATGTAGACCTCTTCCTCAATGACTTCGTTGAGGAAGGCGATCTTCACATCCATCTGATGGATGCTCCACCCCATCTTAGAAGCTATAGAAAGTACTGCTCGGATAGAGGAGTATCTGGCTACAGGAGCAAAGGTCTCCTCGTAGTCTACTCCCTCTATCTGAGAGAATCCTTGAACCACAAATCTCGCCTTGTACTTTTGCACATTGCCATTTGCTGCATGTTTTATCTTGAACAGCCACCTGGAAGTCACCACTGACTTTCCCACTAGCCTCAACACGATCTCCCAAACATCATTCCTCATGATGGAGTTGTGCTCCTCCACTATGGCATCTCTCCGCACCTGTTGGTTGGCTACTTCCTCAAAGTTGGAGGGCTCTAAGTCTAGATGTTGGTCATCAAATCCATATACGTCGGAAACTTTCGAGGAGGCCTGCTCTCCCGGAATGTGGTGTTGGGAGGCTCAACATGCTCTCAAGCATCCCGCAAGGTCTACTCAAACCACCTAGGCCTCCTGATCGAAGTCAAAGAGGTCGAATGCTCCTCCTTCTCCTCTGGAGTCTCGCTTCCTGCACTGGAAGTCTCTGCTCTCGTCTCATCCTTTGGGCCCACTACCTATGGCCCCTCTGCAAATGTGGGTAGAACATGAAATTTCCTAGACACCAAGTCCTCCTCGAATTTGACACCTCGGCTCACCATTGTCCTCTGTTGATCTGTCAGGAAGACTATGTAGGCCTTCAAATCCTTGTTGTAACCCACCAAGATGCCCCTCTCTCCTGAGGGCTGCAGCTTTGTCCTCTTCTCCACAAGATGTGGATATAAACTGGACAACCAAAAATCTTGAGGTGTCTTATCTCAGCTCTCCTTCCTATGAATGCTTCCTCCGGTGTTTTATCCTCCAGTATCCGGTGTAGGCTCTTGTCTGTAAATACATAGTTGTGTTGCATGCCTCGGCCCACAAAAACATAGGCAAACTTTGATCGTGAATCATGGCCTTCACCACATTGATGATAGACTGGTTCTTCCTCTCTGTAACCCCATTTTGTTGCGGGTTGTAGGCCACAGTCTTCTCCCTCTTGATTCCTGCCTCCTTGCAAAAATCAGTGAACTCATTGGAGGTTTACTCACCCCCATTGTCTGTCCTCGGCACCTTGATATTCCTTCCTGTCATGTTCTCCACCTGAGCTTTGAACTCTCTGAAATGACTAAAGACTTCATCCTTGGTCTTCAT
>JASDQU010509197.1:11434-21924 GCA_032191745.1 Picea mariana | reverse complement strand
TAGGGTTTTGGTTTGGTGGCCTTGCCATAGCAACACCATCAAACCCTAATCCTCTTGTCTTTGAGTTTAAGCCTTCTAAACCATTAGTCTCATTTCAAATTGACTCCATTAACCCAAGGCACTAGTCTAGGAATGATCTTGAGCTTGTTTATGCCTTAAACTCTTTCAAACTACCTTTAAATTGAAACCCTAACTAACCTAGCGTCTAACCCTAGTTAATTTTGAACTAACCTAAATGAGATGACGTCCTGCTGATTTTTAACTTTTGTTTGGATAGAAAGGTGCGGCCTAGTCATCTTATCATAGCTGTGGAGTTTTATTGCCTTTTTATTGGTTGAATTTGTCAAAACGTCACTTCTTGGCTAGCTAACCCTAATTCTACAGACAACAAAGTTTATATAGGTGACGTCACATGTTTAGATATCTTGTTTATACCTGCAAACGTTGTGACTTTATTCATCTATCTTGGTAGACATTGAGTTATTGGTTGCATCCACAAGCTTATTTGCTAAAACGTTCCACTCAATTGTCTTAATTTTAACCTAAATTTAAGCTTGACGTCATCATCATTGCAGCAACAATATATATAGTGACGCAGCTACTTTATATGTGTGAGCTATTTTGAGATATTTATTGCATTGACATATAATACAAGGTTTAATTTTGCACATTGAATGCTCATTATCTCTTATGCTTTGTTGAAGAAGTGATATAAACCTTTTGTCTCTTTTTAGCCATCATTGACTTCGTCAATAATAGCATTGATCATTTGCTCATATATGTATTGAAGGATAGTCATTGATTTTATGAAGTACTAACCCACTGCAAGCACATTTCTAGCTTTATTTGTCTTGTCTCGCAAACAGGTGCCATCCAGTGGAAGACTTTCTTCTTGACTATCTCATCTTTGGGCAGTAATCTGTAAAGGGAACCTATCACTTTGATCCATTATACTTTTGCCCCTTTAGAAAACCAGATTACATAGGGACGTCTCCCTTGGACTAGCCCTCCTAAATAGAAAGAGCCCCCCATCGAGGTGACAGTGGGTGGGGAAGCTCCTGTTACGCCGATTTTAAGCCTTGAATCAAGCTGCCTAAACCCTTCCTACAAACCGTGCGATAATAGTACTGGTAGAAAGGCAAGACACGAATGAAAAATTACTATCGAACTTTGATGCAAATTCGCTCAACTGTGTCTCTGTTTTCGCTGCAACTGTCTGTGGCTTCTCCTTTCCTTTCTTTCTCTGTGGGCACTGAGAAGCAAAGTGGCCATTCTTATGGCAAATGTAACATTTGATCTTGCTCATGTCTCTCTTCTGCCCAAACTATTGTCCCTCTCCCTGACTGTCACCCTTCTTGACAAAAACTTTCCCTTTGCCTTTCTTGGTTTTGCTGACAAGGGCTAAGTTTTCATCTCCTCCTCCTCCCTGCTTGTCGGACCTAGACTCCTTCCAAGTCTCCTCCTGAATGCAATCATCCCAAAGTCCCTCCCACTTGGGAAGATGCTCCTAGGCACATAGCCCATGATGAATGGTTCCCAAGACTTGGTGAACCCATTCAGAGCAACATTAACTAGCTCTGCCTCCAGGACTCTCTCTCCAATAGCTGCAAGCTAGTCACGGATCTGTGAGATCCTCATAACGTAACTGGTAACATTGTCGAAGTGGGTCATTCTGCTTTCTCCGAGTTTGGTTTTAAGAATCATTTTCCAACTCATATTCTCACTTCGGAAAAGTGATACTAGGGCATCAAACATGTCCTTGGAACTGGTCTTCTCTGCCACATGCGGAATCAAATGATCCTTGATAGCTTCTACGATCACCCTCTGTGTCTTTATGTCTCTCTTCTCCAACACTACATGTAATGTCGGATCTACCGCTAGCGGTACCTGTTGTGCACCCTGTGCTGCAGTCTGTGCTAGTGTTGGAGCTGGAATACCACTGGTCACAATATCCCACAAGTCTTGCTCCTTCATGAGCAGTGTCAGTCTTGCCTTCCAAGGTAGGAAATTTGAGACCCCATCAAGTCGATTCTCAACCTTCACACTGATGATTGACATGGTTGTCCTGAGCTTTGTCCTTCAAGCTCGTTGAAATAATCTTCACTAAATAAACTAGATCTACTTTTCTTTCAGAGCAAGAGCTCTGATACCATGTTAATTACTCTAAAACCAGCAACTAGGTGAAACAGATCAGATCTAGATTACACTATTGGAATTAATTTGCTTATTTCTTGCAACGGAAAACAAGAAAAGCAATCACACATGTGCACAATTATTTTTCTACTCTTCTAAATCAGTTCATCATTCAAATAACTTCAGAACTTACAAGAGCTCCCTGAATGGGAAAATGGCTCTAAGAAAATTATAGACAAAACAGCAAAACTGAAAACCCAGAAATCACCTCAATTGTTGCCCCCCCGAGACTGTTGTACTCCATGGCATCTTCAGATTCTCAGATGAGCAGTTCTAATAATTTCATTGACAAAATAGACTAATAATTTCATTGACAAAATAGACCAAGAGGGATAGACCTCAAGAACGGTACTACTTTGACGGTTCATTTTCAACAGAAAGTGAAGTTCAGTCTTCAGACTTCACTTCTAACAGGAGATTAGATAATTCAAGGGATTCATTCAGTTAGTTTGATTCGTACAGACCCTGGCGAGATACCTACAAGGCAGAGGTAATCATAGATGAAGAGCACCAAGAAATTGCTCGCGATTGTTCAATGGAATATGATATCCTTAATTCAGAATCCTTCAAGAAGGTAGGGAGACATGAAGAGGAATTAGTAAAAGCCAATCACAAAGTGGATGCAGAGCAAACCTTTTTTGGAGAAGATAAAAGGCCATATCTTACAGAGGAAGAGCAGCAAATAGAAAATGCAAGGAAAACAATTGTGGACCAGGGCCAGTTTTCTGAAGGAATGACTCTGCAAAAGAGGCAGGAAGGAGGCCTTCAACAAGACATGAGAGAAGAGGTAATTGAAGTTGCCACAAATGGAGAACCAATTATAGAATATGCTCAGTCACATATTGTAATTCATGGGACAAGTGGACAGCTCAAGGAAGAAGACGGCCCAGCCAACTTATATAGTCTTGAAGAGCAAGACAAATTGGCTGGTAGGTTTGCCTCTAGTAAAATCTCGGATGGCCATACTCCTAGACAAGTTTAAACTGATTCTGCATCCAGTATGAGGCCCCCAAACTATTACAGCATTAGAGGTGCAGGTCTACAAACAAGTTCATATCAGTCGAGATCTTCCTCAAACTCATAGAGGAGAGAGAACAGTGAGACCAAAAAATGTTCCAGCACATGGGTTTACAAGTATGTATGGAGAACACAATTAGAGGTCACAATCAAGGGAATCTTCCACCACAGAAAGATATCAGTTTTGACACAGGGATTGCAGAGAGAAGGTGCCCTATAAAAATTCTAATGATTTTGTGAAGAGGTCAAGCTATATATATATATATGATATTAAAAGACCTTTTTTTTAAATCAGGGCTGACCTAAATGCAAATGTAGACAGGGACCGACCTATATTTGGAGGAAAGATAATCAATTTGGTAAAATTTGTGAGAGGGCGGACCTATGAATTCAAAGGACCTGAGTTTCTGTTGCATAGGGAAACCTATCTTGAAGGGCACCCCATGGAGATGGTTTTGAATGTGAATTGAAGACCCACACATCCACCTTTGAAGAACTTGGGGTGTTTTGCTTGCATAATTTGTGATTGAAGGTATACCCTTGGAGGGTCATTGGAGGTGGTGCATTGCACGTTTAAGGCTTGTGCACCCGCATGAGGAGGAAGCCTAGAGGGTTTGATGGCAGGTTTGAAGATTGCTTGAAGAAGGTACGCAGTTGAAGGGCCTTTGGAGGCTGGATGCTGCACCTTGGAGCCCTAAATTGTCCTTTTCTTAGGGAGATATGTCACTTTTGAGGGCTTATGCCCCTTGACTTTTGTACAAGTGGCTTAAGAAGCCCTTCTTTTGTATATTTTACATTAATAATTAGAGAAGAGGGCCTTTTTCCCCTCCATAGGCTAGATTAGGGGTTTTTGGCCTAAGAAATTAATATTTTAATGTAAAGGAAGTTGAGCATCTGCTCTATAAATAGAGATGCACTTCCTCTCATTTTCTCATAGTTGGATTGGGGAGAAATCCCTTAGCAAATCTGAAATTTCTGAAATTTGTTGGAGTGCCTTTGTCTTGGATTTGTGCTATGGATGGAACATTAAGGTGCCTTTATTGAGGAGATTAATTCTGGATGATTTTTCAAGTTTGATGGATAATTCATGGTTAGGGTTTTAGGGATGAGCAAGGATTTACCTAGTAAGTGTTCTTTTTAAGTCTTGGTGGATTTATTCATTGAATATATGAAGTGTGGGTGTGCTTATCAAAGTGGTGAAAGTACAGTTTTCCTTGTATTTTTCTTGAATAGATCCTAGCTTGCAAACCATAGGAAGGTTTGTAGTGGACTACCTTCCCTTGATATTGTCTTTAAAGCTTGTTAAAGGACATAGGAGGATTTTCTAGGGTTTTTAGGGGACTACCCTAGTTGCCACCCTATGGGAGGGTATCCTAAGGTTTGAAGTGGACTACCTTAGGCATCACCCAATATCCCTTCTTTACCTTCTTCAAGAGAGTCCTTGGTTGACCCCATATGCCCAATGAAAAGACACTGGTCTCCAGTCCTCCCATTATCTTTCATACCCTAAAACGTATTGAAACCATTTTGCCTGGATTTACTCTTTACATCACCTTGAGCTTCATTGCCCTAAGTCCTAGTAATCTTAACCTAGGGAAGCCCCCCTTGAGTCGGAGGAGAATCAGCCTGAAGTGCAGAAGAGGGTTGGTAAGGTGACAGTGGCCCCCCTCTTAGTTTCACTCGAATTGCACTTGAGCTTTTTGGACTGTCTCCTAAAGTGTGAGTTTGTGTGGTAACACATCCCACTCCCTAGCCCAGGTCTCGCCCGAGATTTTAGCTTGAATCATTCAGTAAAACTAGTGTTGCAAATATCGTTGCTTTATTGACAACATTGCGATTTTTCATGTCTACTCCAAAACAAAAGATTGCCCTCAATTATTCACAATATGACAATATCTGTAGATTTTTGTTAATTTTTTGTCTTCTCCAAAAACTGAATAAATTAAGTATTTTTTCAATGTGCCGACTTTTTCCATTTTTTCTTGAGATTTCCAATATCTTGAGTTCATGACCCCCACCGATAAATTGTTGATAACAATATTTGTAAACTGGTTACACTGTAAAACTTATTTAAATACCCTACTACATGTCAATATTGTTGAGATTTGGGTACCAAAGAAAGTGGTCCCCTTGTGTTTGTGAGTCTCTAAACACGAAGGGGGAGAGTATTACCCTCACCTCATGCTATTACTTTATGCTCTAATTTCACTTTGACTTTATTCACTTAAGTCATAAAGTGAAATTAGTCACTTAAGTCATAAAGTGACATTTAATTCACTTAAGTGTGAATTAATGAACATAAAGTGGAACTATGGAAACTTAAGTGGGTTTATGAGATCTAATCTCATCCACTCATCTTGGAAGAAGGCGTGAATCTGAGCCCTTGGTTTTCTAGGTTAGCCTTATGGATTAGGATAAAGGAGGCAAAGGAGGGAAAAGGAAGCTCATTGTCACTTGAGAGAGTTGAGAGAGGAAGAGAAGAGAGCAAGTGTGCTTTTGGGGATGAGAAGGGCGCATGAGGGTTTGAGTTTGTCCGCGCAAACAAGCCAAGGGCGCATCCATGGTGAGAAGCTAAGGGGTGCAAGGAAGAGGAAGCAAGCTAGTTGAGGTGTTGGGCGCATCTTGAGAGGAGAGGCACTTGTGTGTGCTTGAGGGTGCACTCGTGGAGTCTTGAGGGCCCAAATCTTGAGAAGAGATTAGGGCGCATCCATGTAACAAGTGAGGGCGCACTTGGGGGTTGGCAAAGGGAGCCAAGGACAAGGGGTGCAATATACAAAGCTAGCAGGCACAATCAGCAAGGGGTGCAAGTGCTAAGGTAAGGGGCGCAAACCAAGGCAAAGGGGCATGCATACCAAGGCAAATGAGCACTACAATCAAGAGACTCCATTGCAAGCTTGAGAAGAAGCTTGGATTGTAACAGGTTCCTTGTGTATTTACTTGTTGTAGCATTTGCTTTGAGATCTCCAATATATATCTATCTCTCTTACTGGTTTTCCCCATGGGGGATTTTCCAGGGTCATGTTGACCAAAAACACTTGTGTACATTTGTCATGGTTTGCTTAGTATTTTCAACTTGTAGTTGTTAAAGATTCTAGAGGTGTGTTTGATGTTGAAAGCATGTTATGAAGGCTAACTTGGACAGCAAAACCTTCCATAATTAAACCTTATAAAAAGTGGCATTAAAGAGCATCAAACCAAAGCTTGTGGGCAGATTTCAGAGTGAGTAAAGTTCAGATCTGGTGAGTTGTTTTGGAAAGCGAGAAAACTGTCCTAAAAAAGTGAGAAAAGCAGTTTTAAAGTACCTTGACTTAGTGCCCAACAAGAAGTCACAAGCCAGGCCTGTTGGGCAGCCTATAGGACCTCAAATTTCTTCAAATATGTGCAACGAATTGGTACTCTTTTGTAATTGACTTCTATCTATTGAGTACAGTTTCCCCCTTACACAATTATATGGTCCCTAAATCCCTTTTCTTACATATTCATCTCTACACAGACCCTTGCAACTCCCCTTGTTGAGCATGGCAACGTCCAATTTAAGACTATACTAAAGATTGAACCAATCTTTGCTAGTAATTCTTGCAGTCGACACTCATAGGAGACATATGAGAATCTAATTCACACCCAAATTTTAAGGGACTTGGATCATTAGGAGAAAACATAAGCATTAAGCAACCATCATTGTGGGGAGGCAAACACTATTGTAGAAGAAAAAAGGCCCCCCTAGTAGAACTCTCTTTGTGTCTTCTTTATATTCAAATTCTATGTTGAAGAAGCCTTCCCCTTTATTTTAAAATGGACTCATCCATGAGCCATATTTTCCAAGCCACTTCTACGCATTTCACCATCACCTAAGAAGGTAAAACCAACCCATTAAACTTCTCCCCTGCTAGAGTTCTGGCATGAATGTTCTAACATATTGTCAGCATTATATGCTACTCTCTAATCCTAAGTCCTTTATACTTGACCGCCTTCAATTATATGTTTATGTGTTCATATCAAGGCTCTTTGTAATTGACTTCTATCTATTGAGTGCAGCTTCCCCCTTACACAATTATATGGTCCCTAAATCCCTTTTCTTATATATTCATCTCTACACATACCCTTGCAACTCCCCTTGTTGAGCATGGCAACATCCAATTTAAGACTATACTAAAGATTGAACCAATCTTTGCTAGTAATTCTTGCACTCGACCCTCATAGGAGACATATGAGAATCTAATTCACACCCAAATTTTAAGGGACTTGGATCATCAGGAGAAAACATAAGCATTAAGCAACCATCATTGGGGGGAGGAAAACACTATTGTAGAAGAAAAAAGGGCCCCCTAGTAGAACTCTCTTTGTGTCTTCTTTATATTCAAATTCTATGTTGAAGAAGCATTTCCCTTTATTTTAAAATGGACTCATCCATGAGCCATATTTTCCAAGCCACTGCTATGCATTTCACCATCACCTAAGAAGGTAAAACCAACCCATTAAAYTTCTTCCCTGTTAGAGTTCTGGCATGAATGTTCTAACATACTGTTAGCATTATATGCTACTCTCTAATCGTAAGTCCTTTATACTTGACCGCCTTCAATTATATGTTTATGTGTTCATATCAATGCCRTTGGGAGTGGGGAGCACAATTTTCAAAAAATTCAGCGAGCARRAGCATTTCRGGAGCRTTTTTTATATAATACATATTTTAATATATTTTGATGCATATATATAAGAAAAACATGCAAAATGTCRAATCAATTGCAAAAAACATAGATTTAAGATCATTTAACTATTGGATTAGTGATGATCATTAAAGCATCAACCATTTAGTACACATATAACATCAATCATARAAATTTGTTATTCACAAATCGTAACAAACAACATCAACCACAAAATGAAATAGACTCTAGACTCTATAGCATCATATTCATTACCAAAGAGTTGTAAGATTCAAATTTCAGTCAATTGTTCAAACTTCAAAGGTAAATTGTCATATAATGTTCAAAACTTCATTATTTACAAAATAAGCCATAATAAAGACAAARAACTAAGTTCTAGAGACTACTTCTAAACAGGAAAAAGAAAAAGAGATCTAGTATATAGTAGTAAGTACTAGGTACTATGCACTAAGATTTCCTCTTGCCACGAGAAACTTTTAGTTTCTTTTACCATGATCTTTGAAGAAGAGTAGTACTAGGTGGAAGTGTTCGTGGAACACGACCAATGACTAAATGGCCCCCACGTGACAGTGGATGATGTGAAGATAAAGGCAAAATTGATGTATCTGGAACCTTGCTAGTGGGTGGAGGTGGCATGTCTACTCTAGGAATATGATCACCATCAATATCACCCAAAAGTTCCATTTCCAAGTGCTCTAAAACCATGGCTTCATCCTCCAAATTAGTCTCCTTTGGATTGTTATCCCAAGTTGCATCTCTTTTAGAATTATCATGCTCCGCTGCATCACAATAATGGAACAACAACCTCAAGTTGTAATGAACATAAACCAAGCTTTTTGCCCAGTCTGCATTCAAGTTGTTTCTCTATACATTGTGGATGAAGCTATAGGTGCTCCGACACCTCTCTGTAGAAGAGGTGTTAACCACCTGAGAAAGCACCTTCATTACCAATTTATGCAAATATGCAGTAGAGAAGTCATACATGTTTCACCATTCAATAGAACTCAACCTATCTCAATCTTTGGTTGCATGCAAGTTAGCAAAGACTCCATGCTCATTGATGTACTTGCTCAATTCTCTTCGTACTTGAGCATAGTCCTCTTCCTTAGGTACTAACTTGTCTAATGCAAGCATATACCCATTTTGCACCTCTAGATCTGTGTGTGGTTTTCTCCTAACCCCACCCCCAAGAGCTAGTTGGGGCCAACCAAGATGGACACCAATATTTTGGTGTAAGGACATATGCTAGGACATGGAGTGGAACATTCATATTATCCCACCTTTTGACCACATGTTTATGGATATGACCATACAAGATCGCATCCCTCGACTCAACAATGTCTTTGATTTGGCCTAGCATTTTGTCCATCTGCTCATACACCTCCCCAATCACCAATTGATCTATACCTGCAAACTAAACCATACTGTAAATGGGTTTGGTATGATTGGTAATAAATCTTATCATCTTCTCCCCTCTCTTGTACAAAGCACCGATCCATCTATAATCATGGTCCTTCATTTTAATGATATCATGCATCAAAAGATTCATTGTGTGAACCAAACATCCTGACCAAAATATGGTCCTTCTTACCTCTTTAGCTCTCCAATGGTGGTTGAAAATGACTATAGCAGCCTTCAATCTCCATTCCAAGCTCTCACAAATGGTAGCCTTCAATCTCCCTTCCAAGCTCTCCAATCTCCCTATGGCAATCTTCAATATTCCTTCCAAGGTCTACAATCTCCCTATAGCAACCTTTAATCTCCCTTCACTCTCCCTGCAATCTCCGTAAGAACTAGCAAGAAGCCCACTCGAAACCCTCCTAGAAAAGATGAGTGAAATGAGTGAAATGAAAATTAGAATGAGAGAAAAATGGAGTGAGTAAGTGTTTTAATCCTAAGAAACCCTCGCCATGCCTTTTGAAGCCATTTGGAACCTTGACTTCGTTCTGAAACACTCAAAAAAAAGGATGAATCCACCTCATTGTGCGGGAGCAGCCAAAAAGCACTGAGGGAGCGTTCAAGGAGCGCCTAGGGAACAACGCTCCCTAAGCACTCCCAAAATTGGCGGGGAGCATTTTTTTCCCAAGGGAGCGTTCAGGAAGCTCGCTCCCAAGCCGCTCCCTCTGGGAGGGCGCTTCGGGAGCGAGGGCAGGGGGGGGGCGCTCCACCATGGCATAGAATCATATCCTAGGATAACATGTTTATCTAAATATGGTTTGTATTGTTATGTTGACCTAATCTCCGATTAGGTATCATGTTGATTATGAGGTAGTTATCATATTATGTAGTATTTATTGTATATTTGTGTTAATCCCTAGATTGCTTTGACCTTCTTCAGCCTACCACGTTTATTGCTATATCACTTTGTGTTTTATGTGTTTGCATTGATATATGTCCAATTGGTATTAGAACAATGTAGATGTTGGGCCTAGATGGACAAAGAAGAAGCGCATGGGTGCTTGTTGAAAATGGTGTGTTCTCAAGAAACCTGACTATTAGAATATAGAAGATGGTGTGCTCGTTTTACCATTGACGATACCTTCGTCACCCAACCATAGGCCGAAGCCTCCCTCCGAGCACCTTAACCTTGACTGAGAATTCCTCCGGAAGCAAACC
>JASDQU010509196.1:16151-30105 GCA_032191745.1 Picea mariana | reverse complement strand
TGGGTGGGATGGAGGCCCTATGGCAGGCATGTCCCTCAATGATGAGGGGGCACTTATATGTGTAATGATCTATTTGGTAAAATAATGTGCAAGAGAAGTGCATGCACTCATTTACTAATGTAGATACATAGAGAATGTCAGTAACTGGTGATACCAAAGAGATAGGTTGGGATGATTTGGGTAATGTGGTTTGACGCACGGCTCTGGGGGCGTCCTTAACTTAAGGGAGGCTCAAGCAGTGGTGTGTGTAATGGCCATATTGAGAGAAGATAGTGCAAGCATGCTTGGTTCTCAGACTGGGAGATTCGGAGAAAGAAGGGTCCAGGGAGGATGGTGGGGTGATCAGTGTATGTAGTAGCGACATACTTGTAGGTTTTGGAATGATATTCCACAATTCAGGTAAGGTTGGGCAAAGGTTGGTGGTATTTCCAACGATGGAACATAATGTGCATGGTGGTGGTATGCTTGGGGTGGAAGGGGGAAGAGGTTCTTTCTTATTTCCTGTGTTGTGTTGGGTTATGGTGTTTCCCTATGGTGTGTATCATTGTTCCCATTGGTGGTACTAATAACTCCAACTATGTGACCAATTGGATCAGTAGGTGGATGTGCCACTGGTGGCAGTAATGAGACCACAGGTTAAGGTTGTAGTGATAAACATGGTACCATGGCTGGGTGTTCCAAATACCATATAAGGATGCCAATGACCATATTATCTAAGGTGAGGGTAGCAGCAACTTGGTATGTTGTTTCTCCTGGGAGAGGTTAAAAGAAGGATATTTGGGTGATGGCGTATGGGACCGTCTTCCAAACAAGGATTTGACCCACAAGTTGTGGGTTCTCCAATTTTTTGTCCTGAGGATTATGTATGGGGAGTTCATTAGGAAGTATTGGGGTTGGATGGGAAGGAGTGGATGTGGAGTCAGATGATATCTCTATGGACGGGGGGGGTGGTATCTATACTCCATATTTTGTGACAACGCAAACAGTGGCAGTGGTGGGGTTGGGGTGAGGGAATCCTTGGTATGTACCAATCAAGGATGGATCCTGGAATAGCCTAGGTCTGATGTATATCATTAAGACAAGGTCGAAGCTTGAGCGGATGAGTGGTAGGATGTTATCAATGTGTCCTAATTGGTTGAGTTCATGGTGGTTCAACTGATCAATAGTGACAATTTTCCCATTGTGAGGGAACAACATGGTGTGAAAGATCGAGGAAGCTACATCCTACATGGTGTACATGTAGCTTTTTCCAAATAGGATATCATAATCCAATTGGGTGTCAATAACTTCTATGTCAATTAGAATTGTCTTTCCCCCTAGGTTTACTAGAGTGTTTTGATACAGGCCTTCTAGTTGGGATGGTCTACCATCATAAGCTCGAAGAGTGACGATGGAGGGGATCAACACAGGTGAACTGAGTTTTTGCCACACTAATTTGGACATTATGCAAGTGGATGCTCCTTTGTCTATGATGCAACCATGGACGATGATATTCCAGATTTTGAGAGGAATATGGAACACAACTAAATATGGTAGTTGTGGGTCTACTTTGTCTAAATCAAATGTGATTAGATGGGTGTCTTCGAGATCTAATGCCCCCAATTGTGAAAGTAATGTATTTCGTTGGGAAGGGCATGTTTGAAGGACTTTCATAACTAACATGGCAGCTAGTGATTTAGCGAGATCGTCAATAATATTGTAGCTATGGGTGACCCGAGCATGGGGATTATGCATATTCCTGTGCAAGGGTGTGTGAGGCATGCAGGAAATGGCTTCAGTGTTAAGATGAGGGATCATCAATGGTTGTCCAGTTGGTGGTTGGGGAGCATCTGAAGTAGTGGGTAATGGATCAGGGGGTGTATTGTCTTGGTGACTACAAGTTTGTAAGAGGATTTCCTCTTCAATGGTGAGGAGGATATTGTAGTCGGTAGTGTTCCCTGAGTGGGGTTGTTCAAGTGGAGGGAACTTCCCATGGTGGTGTGGGCGTTGGGCCCCTTTTGGTTGAGTATTAATGACTTCTTGATGTGGGATAGAATTTTGTAATACCATCGGTGGTGGTATATAAGTGGTAGTTCCCTGTGGTGAACCTCGGGGGTTGGGATCTTGTTGAGGATTCATGGCGTCCTTTATACGTTTGTAATTGGTGATTTGAGGGAAATGGTGTGTGTAATGGCCATATTCACCACATAATGTGCAAGGGTAATTGGTTTGAAGATTATTATTTCTCCCTTGTTGTGGTTGGACATTTTTATTTCCCCCTTGAGGGTTTTGATTGGGTTGGAATTGGTTTCCTCCAACTTGGGGGTTTGGTTGAGGGGGATTCCCTCCTTGTCCTTGATTCCTATTTTTTCCTTTCTTTCAGTTATTATTGGGTTGGTGAGGTGGATTGGACGTATTAAATTGTTCAAAATATTGAACCTATTAAAGAGGGGAAGGTTGGATGAAATTGACTCCTTCCTGGTGTTGTCCATGTGGGGGTACAACAGGTTGGGGGGGACCTAGGAAGGGATAATATGGGTTACTTTGCGGGGGTCCATATAGGTTGTAAGAAGTGGAGGTGGCTCCATTATTACTAGTTGGAATGAATTTTTTAGTGGAGGAACTGGTTGGGGGACAAGTATTGGTTGGGGAAGGGATGTGGGTAGATGTGTACCCATGGTAGGAAGAGGAGGTGCCATGAATGGTGGAGGGGGTGGTGAGGGGGTAATATGGATTTCCCCCATGTGGCGGAAAGTATGGATTGGTTCTGTATGCGGGTACCTATTGCATGTGTGGTTGAACATGAGCCATGGAGCCAATCAACCCATCAGTGGCATGTGATGTTCCAAGTTTGTCTTTACCAAAGGGAAAAGGATGAGGAGCATCTGGAAGGATAGTGTATAGGTACCCTAATTGGGATTAGGTGAGGCCAAATTGTTGTGCCTTGGTGATGGCTTCATCTTCATTTTGGGGGAGGGATGTAGCCACATTTGGAAAAAGTATGAACACATGATCGGAGGAACCAATATAGCCTTTGTTGTGGAGTGGTACTTGCCTTGCATATGCTTTGACGTCTACGCCACTCATAAATATGGTCATATATATGAACAACAGTTGTTTGTTTTCATTCAGAAATAATTTCGAAACCAGTGTCATGATGGATGGGAGTTGAAGAAATGACAGGAATGCTTTGGCTAGAGACTCGAAGGTTGCATGGAAACCTAAATTCTTGTCTACATACCATTTCATCGTAGTTCCATTGAGGGTTCTCTGAAATAACCGTAGATGAACAGAATATTCCATTGTGATGTTGGAAGAACACCACAAGTGGAAGGACATGCAACGGTTGGCAGTGTCCTCTCTATATTTTCCTTTAAACTTAGGAATGTATCAAGGAAGTTTTATGGGCATATTCGGCCAAGTGGGGTTGTGCAATATGGGATCATTGTCAGTTTGGTTAGATATGAGATGTTGAGTGAAGCCAAGTAGGGCATGATGGGGGTGGGTCTTTCCATGCTATGAGAGGAAATGGATCCTTGGGAGCTTGTGCTCTATGAAAAAGTTTGGGCTCTCCCTCCTTGTGGTGGAAGGTTTGTTTGTGAGTTGCTTGGTAAATTGGTTCCAAGAAAAGTGGATCCTAGTAATCCTGAGACTATTACCATAGCACTAACTAGTGTATGTGATGGTACTACTAATTTTTCAGTGAAATTAGGAACACCACCCGAAATTGGGGATAAGTTTCTCAAGCACCTAGAATGGAAGGGATACTATGGTTCCCCTATGATTCTAGCCTAGAAGTGGGTGTGTGTAAAATAGAAGTGAAGAATGATAGGAAAAATTACTGTCGAATTACTTTAAACAATGTATTCATAAAACTGTACATACTCAAGTGGTGAAAATCATACATCAAGACAATGTAAAATGTGGTTTGGGATTTTTGTAACTCCTCATGGTGGAATAAAAATCAGATAACAATTGCATGTGTCCTATCCGACGTAACGTTCTTCCTCTCACATAACACTGGACCTCCAAAAATGCACTCGACAATGGGTTCGAACCCCACTTGAGGATAAGCTAGTGAAGAGATGAACAATCAGTTATAATGAGGGGTGAAGGGGGCATATCTCAGAAGTATCGGTGATATTTCCTAACTGTCATTCAAAATATGACTAAGGTGAAATTGCATCCCACAACCACCACCTTGGGTATATAAAACCTATATTGGGCGACTAAGTTATATCCATTAAGAACGACATTTAGATTTTCGACCTCGGAAATCAGTCACAATTGGATGCTTTCCAAAGGTTGGGTGACCCAAGGAGGCATGCATAGAACAAATGGATGTTGGCCTTTGAGCCTTCACGGGTATCTCCCTACCTTATGGTATAAGAATTCTTGAGTGGTAGGATTTTGGCACCCCAATTCACAACTTTCTAAGTTTCAAGTGAGAAGTGATGATGGGGAGTTATTTCGATTCCTATCCCCAAAATCATAACTTAGACTACCAAATTTTTTTGTGTTCCTCCTGTGGAGGTTAGAAAGTGGGTTAATTATGGTTTCTTTTTATAATGTGAGAGTAGGTTATGAAGCCAGGGTCATGGACCAACTTTTTTCTTATGATGGTGTGCACAAACACCCTTTACTAAACAAGTTAATCCCAAGAGGGTTTCAAGTATCTAGAAAAGGGTTTTTGAGTGAGTGAGAGTGTGTGCAAGGGGTGGTGATGGTGAAAAAAAAATTAATAAGTTAAATTCAATATTTTGGCATGGTGGACATCATGTGGTCCTTTAATTTTCTTGTTTACATAACTAAATTTGCTCAAATAACCCTTGCAAATGAAAGAATCTTAAGCTAAGATGGTGGATATGGAAATCCTTACTTTGACTCATTTATATCCCTATGATGTTTTGTAATCTAGGAAAGATTAAAAAATTGTCCCTAGATTGTGAATATATGGGAATGTATGGGCCCTTTAAATTCTTTAAGACTTCCTAGGTGATTTATTCTAAAAAGTTGAAACTATCCTAAGATTGTGCACATCTGGGCATGTATGGGCCCTTACAACTCTTAGATTTAAGTTCCAAAATGAGCTAAGAGGTATTGTGATGAAAGAGCATCACCTTCAAAGTTAAAACACAAGCGTGGAGGCAAAGGAACAACATCTCAGCATGACAGAGTTTCAAATCATAAATTAATTCAGAATTAAATCGGGTTGTTGAGATATTTTGTAAACAACATTTTAAAAATGTAACTTGTTTGTAAAGTCATGAAGAACTGTAAGGGATTGCATATATGGATTTTTGACTCGTATCTAGAAATAATTGTTAGTTATTTTAATAGGACAGAGTAGGTAACAGCTAGGCGTTTGATAGGATAGGTTGCAAACAGGACGACGAGACCTCATGGAGCCAATCCTTAGATAGTTTTCATTGTTGCATTGTAATAGAACAGACAGAATAGAGAGAAGAAGATAGAGATCAAAGAAATCACTAGAACATAGTAGAGTATAATAAATACTATGTAATTTGTTTTCATGAATGAATAGAACAGACAGAATTGTCCCAAATCCTTGGACTGTGTTCATCTTAATGTGTGATTGAATGAGTGTTACATTTTGTATGTGTTCTTTAGTTTATTCTGTTCATGTATGATTGTTTGAGAGGTTGATTGTATGATTTCGTGATGAAACTGGATGAGTTTCAATTGTTTCTCTTCAGACACTTGTATGCAAGGTGTGCATCTCAAACGCAAAGAGTGTGTCGATTGAGTCTCAGAGTGACTCAGAGAAGTTTAGAGAGAACAAAGGGAACTTAGACCAAGTGAAAGGTGTGCACAGCATCAAAGAATGACCATGCGTCGAAGAACCCGAAACAAAGAAACGCCAGGTGGGCGAGAAGAATTTCTTTTCAAGAAATCCTTCGAACTGAGTTATCAAAATCCTGATAACGCAAGGTGTGCATGGGAAATCAAAATCCGTTTAAGGACAAATCTCAGAAGGGATAGAACTTTTCAGAAGTGTTAACTAGATCCAAGAGTTGTAGTCGTAGGAGGAAAAAAGGTTCGAAACCTTTGAACACTTAGAAAATATTCTAAGTCACAGAGAGATCAGAAGCTCAGGAGAGAGGAGTGACAGTGGTCATTGGATCACAGCGTAATGGATCAACAGTTTTCTGATCAAGGTAAGGTGCACGAACCTTAATGCTTCACACATAGAGGAGAGAGAGACCTCACCAAGGTTGAGAAATAAGATTTCTGAAGCCCGAAGAGCTGAAAACCCAAAGTAGAATCTTAGTCATCAGATCGTAGGAACAGATCTAAGTCATCAGATTATCCGGGGTAAAATTCAAGCGTCGGATCACCAGAGTGGATCTGAGTTGTCAGATACCATGAGTCTGAGAGGACACAAGTTTGAAACTTGATATTTCCAAAATGCAAAGAGCCGAAGGGCCGGAGTGAATCTGGATCGTTGGATATAAGTGGACACTTGTCAATAGATCGCGAGCTCCGGGTAAAGTTGTTGAGGAGTTTCAATTGAGAACTGAGATTTATGAATCTTGAAGACCTGAAGTGATTTAGATCCATCGGATCTTGGAGAGACGTGGCATAGATCCATGCACTCCGAGTAAATTCCTGAAGTAATCCTCGATCGTTAGATCAAGAGGACACATGGAAAAAATATGCATACTTCGCGGGGACAGAAAAGTTGAGAGTTGAAAAGTTTGAAGTTCAGATAGGCGAAAGGATCTCAGACGTTGATCTGAGGAGGACACATGTCACTTGGTTAGAGTCTTCAGATAAAAGCCAAAGAAGGAAAGGGTTGAATTTTGAGAACTCTGGAGTCCATAGTTTCGAAGTGATAAGCACCGTTGATTTCATGGGATAGATGTCCACATATCGTAAGCTTCAGAGGATTGGATTATAGAAGAGAGTTGGGTTTGAGATTTCAAACCCCCGAAGCCTGAAATTATGAAGAGATCATATCCCTTGATCTCGAAGGGACAGATTTGACCCATGGATTTGGAAGACACGGATCTGAACCATCAGTTCAGGCAGTATCATCAAGATCGACGATCCCATATCATTGCGGAGACAGGAGTTGTGCGGAGTTTAAAATATTGAGGGTGGGCTGCAATCCAAACAGTGGTTTCGTCAAAAGGACACGTGGAGGTTGGAGGAGAATTGCGGGCCCAAAAGTAGTTTTACTTCAAACCACTTGTGGTCGCGCTTGCAATCGCATGTTCATCACCCAAGCTCATATCATGAGAAGGCTTATCTAAAAAAAAGCTAACACCTAGAACTATGAGAGATTCCGCAAGCATGAAAGGAAAGGTCGTGAGTATCGTAAGACCACGCCAAAAGGATGAAAGGACCTGTGTTTGATTAATACGTGGTACTATCAAGGTCCTAAAGAGTCATTTGACTTAGAGAATCATAGATCCTTTGATCGGGAGGTCGCGCAGCCCTACGGGGGAGTAGGGGGGCTGCATCAAGTGGTATCAGAGTTGATTTTGAGTTTGTTTGTAGACAAAAGACAAAGGGAGAAAGGAGAGAAATTGATATCATTTGTGGTATCAAGAAAATTTGATTTATGTTTGTAGGTGACACAATGGAATCATGCCACCCAAAAGGCATAGAGTGAATGCAAAAATGGAAGAAGAAATGAGGTGACTCCGAATGAGACTGGACACCATGGAAATAGCATAGAGGAGAGCACTAGACATTGGATATATCAGTGAAGTTGAGAGTGAATAATAAGAAGTCGAATAAAATGTAGCAGAGGATGTTGCACAAGATCGCTTAGTAAAATTTGTTTCAAATATATTAGCTAGAGCAAGGATAGAGGTACAAATGTACGAAGGAAATTTAGAGATTGAAGAATTGTTGGATTGGATACGTGTTATGGACAAATACTTCGACTATGAAGATGTCAAAGAAGACAAGATGGTGAAGAATGCAGTGACGAGACTGAAGGGTCATGCACCGCTATGGTGGGATGAACTACAAGTCGAACGCAGCAGCAATGGTAAGCAAAAAATTAAAAGATGGGATAGGATGGTAGCCAAGCTGAAAGCCAAATTTATCCCAAAGGATTACCAAATAAATATGTTCAGGGGATTGCAGAACCTAAGACAAAAGAGCTTATCATTGAAGGAGTACACTGAAGAATTTTACAGACTAAACATCAGGGCTGGATAGAAAGAAAATGAAGAAGAAAAGACAACCAGGTATATCAATGGGCTGAGATATGAAATCTAAGAGGAGATCAACATGATGTCGATTAGTACAGTCAAGGATTCTTATCAAGTAGCCTTGAAAGATGAAGAAAAATTGTCCGAGAAGCAAAGACAATGAAATAGAGGAGGAAATTCAAGCAGAGGTAAAGGAACCAGCAGAGAGAAGTTCCAGAAGCCGAAGCATGAAGCTGATAAATAGCATAGTCACCATGAGAAAGGTGGAATTTCTAAAGAAGGACAACACAGAGGAAGAAATTCATTTTCCAGAGGATGAGGAAGAGCCAGAGGAGGCATAGTTAAATGTTTTACCTATGGAAAACAAGGACACAAATCTTGGGAATGTCCCGAGTTAAAGAAATAAGGAGGAGGTGAAGCACACACTGTTGAAGCACACAAACATGTGGAAGTAGAAGCAATAGGAGGAAAGAACCTCATGATGAGGAAAATTATTCTTAAACCACAGAAGGATGTAGAAGAACCAATTCGACGAACAAGTCTGTTTAGAACTGCTTGCAAGATGAAAGACAAAGTTTGCAAGGTGATCATAGACAGTGGGAGCACTGACAATATAGTATCCACAAATCTGGTGGAGAAGCTGGAGTTGAAGAAAAATGCACATCCAAACCCATACAAGGTATCATGGTTTCATAAAGGACATCAAGTTATGGTAAGTCAACAATGCCAAGTTGAAATTAAAATAGGAGGTTGTAGGGATGACATATTATGTGATGTAATTTCTATGGATGTTTGTCATATTTTATTGGGGAGACCATGGCAGTTTGACCGAAAAGTTATTCGTGATGGGAGGAAGAATACTTATACCCTAGGAAAGAATGGTAGAACACATATGTTGTTACCCATAGAAGACAAAGAGCAAAAGAGGGAAGCTAGTTCAAGCATACTTCTCATGAGTGGGAAGGAACTCTTGAATGAAGTCAAGAAGGAGAAAGAAATGCAATTTGTTGTAATGGGGAAGCCTACAGTTATCCTTACAAATACTTATGTGGAAGAATTTCCTGTAGATATCCAGGAACTATTAGAAAAATTTGTTGACATAGTAGTGGATGAGTTACCTCACTCATTGCCACCCATTAGGAGTATAAGCCATCATATTGACCTTATTCCAGGAGCTATTTTACCAAACAAAGAAGCTTATAGGTTGACACCTGGAGAGAATGAGGAAGTCAAAAATCAAGTCCAAGAGTTCTTGGATAAAGGTTTAGTCAGGGAAATCCTAAGCCCATGCGCAGTACCAATTGTGTTAAGTCCAAAGAAGGATGGAGGATGGAGAATGTCTACAGATTCCATGGCCATCAACAAGATAACCATTAGGTAAAGATTTCCTTCACCGAAGATGGATGATTTGATGGATTGTTTGAGTGGAGAAAGATATTTTTCCAAGATAGACTTGAAGAGTGGATATCATCAAATAAGAATGAGAGAGGAAGATGAATGGAAAACAACATTCAAGACAAATGAAGGATTGTTTGAATGGATGGTCATGCCATTTGTATTGACAAATGTACCAAGAACATTTATGATAATGATGAATGAAGTGTTGAAAGACTTCATAGGAAAAAAAATTCATAGTATATCTGGATGACATACTAATCTTCAGTAAGACAAAGGGAGAACACTTAAGACATCGGACAACAGTGATGGAAAGGTTGCAGCAAGAAAAATCGTTGATAAATCTGAAGAAAAATTATTTTATGAATATAGAACTCATATATTTGGGTTTTGTGATATCTTCAAATGAATTGAATATGGATCTAGAAAAGGTGAGAGAAATCAGAGAATGGCCATTGCCAAGCAGCGTATTTGAGGTAAGAAGTTTTCATGGGTTAGCAAGATTTTATAGAAAGTTTATCAGAAATTTCAGTGGTATATGTGCACCCATGTTGGACATTGTGAAGAAGAAACACAAGTCTTTTAAATGGATAGAGGAAGCTGAAAAAAGTTTCAAAGTGTTGAAGGAGAAGATCACAGAAAAACCAATTCTAGTCTTACCAGATTTTGGAAAATCATTTCAAGTGAGGTGTGATGAAAGTGGATTAGCTATTGGAGCAGTCTTGAGTCAGGATAATAGGCCAGTTTCTTATTTCAGTGAGAGGCTGAATGATGCCAAGAAAAAGTATTCCACATATGACAAATAATTTTATGCAGTGATTCAATCTTTGAAGAATTGGAGACACTATCTAACTCCTAATGAATTTTTCTTATATAGTGATAACCAAGCTTTGAAATTTATTACTAGGCAAGAAAAATTGAATCAAAGACATACAAAATGGGTAGAATTTATGCAGAATTTTACTTTTGTTACTAAGCATATTGTTGAAACTGCTAACAAATTTGCAAATGCTTTGAGCAGAAGGAGTTTGATTGTACAGGAATTCCAAGTGGAGACCTTAGGGTTTCAACACCTCAAGGAGATGTACCGAGAAGATGCAGATTTTAAGGAAGCTTATGAGGCATGCAAGAATCCTTTGTTAGGAGATTGAAGCCCATGGACTAAATATTTGATCCAGGATGGATTACTATTCAAGGGAAGTCAATTATGCATACCGAATTGCTCAATGAGAGATAACCTGCTGAAAGAGAAACACAGCGGAGGTTTAGCTGGACATTTTGGTCACAATAAGACATTTGCAAAGCTGAGAAATTCATATTATTGGCCAAGCATGAGGGAAGAGGTGAAAACTTTTGTGAACAAATGAAGAATTTGTCAGTATGCAAAAGGAAGACAATAGAACACCGGTTCGTATCATCCATTACCGATTCTAGAAAGGTCGTGGGATGCAATCAGAATGGATTTTGTATTTGGATTGCATAGAACTAAGAAAGGGAGCGATTCCATATTTGTTGTGGTGGATAGATTTTCAAAAATGGCACATTTCATACCATGCCAGAAGATAAAAAAATGCTACACACATAGCCAATTTGTTTTTCATATAAGTAGTGAGACTACATGGATTTCCTAGGAGCATAGTCTCAGACAGGGACACCAAATTTGTAGGACACTTTTGGAGGACTCTATGGGAGAGGTTGGGGATGAACTTGTCCTTTATTTCAGCATATCACCATCAAACAGATGGACAGACTGAAGTAGTAAACAAGAGTCTGGGAAACGTGTTGAGAATTTTAGTCACTGAGCAAGGTCATCAATGGGATCAGATTCTTGCACGAGCAGAATTTGCATTCAACAATTTAGTGAACAGTAACACAGTGAAAAGTCCATTTTAAATTGTGTATGGTATACAACCAAGAGGGATTAAACAGTTGAGAGATCTGAATCAAGATGAGTTCAAAAGTGCTGGAGCAGAGGATTTTGCAGCAGAAATGTAGAAACTCTATGACAGAGTCAAAAGACAGCTACAGGACAGTAGCCAGAAATACAAGAGCAGAGTTGATCAAAAGAGAAGAGAAGTTAAATTGGAATTTGGAGATGAATTTTTAGCTAATTTGAGAAAAGAAAGGTTTCCAAGGGGAACGTATAACAAATTGAAGATGAAGAAGATCGTACCATGCAGTATTCTCAGAAAATTCACAGCCAATGCTTATAAAATTGAGTTTCCAGACAATTTGGGGATACCACTAATATTCAATGTTGCAGACCTGTATCCTTATAGGAGAGATGAGGCAGGAGAATCTGATGATCAGAAATAAGTTTAGTGGGAAGAACAATTTCCCACAGTAGAAAAACCTCAGATGGAGAAAATCATTGATAGAGAGATGGAAAGAAGACCAGGAGAAATACATATCCTGAGTACTTAGTGAAGTGGAAAGATCATCCAATGGAATATGCAAGTTGGGTCATAGAATCTGATATTTTGAAGCATGGAAAGACAGTGCAGGAACTCATGGATAGGAGTCCATGAAAATTTTAACTAGAGGAGTATGATGCAGGAGCATTGCCTTCAAAGTCAAAACACAAGCGTGGAGGCAAAGGAATGACATCTCAGCATGACAGAGTTTCAAATCAGAAATTAACTTAGAATTAAATTGGGTTGTTGAGATATTTTGTAAATAGCATTTTAAAAATGTAACTTGTTTGTAAAGTCCTGAAGGAGTGTAAGGGATTGTAGATATGGAGTGTTGACTCTTATCTAGAAATAACTATTAGTTATTGTAATAGGACATAGTAGGTAACCCTCTAAGAGTTTGATAGAATAGGTTGAAGATAGGACAACGATACCTCGTGGAGCCAATCCTTAGATAGTTTTCATTGTTGCATTGTAATAGAACAAACAGAATAGAGAGAAGAAGATAGAGATCAGAGAAATCAGTAGAACAGAGTAGAGTAGAAGAAATACTATGTAATTTGTTTTCATGAATGAATAGAAATGACAGAATTGTCCCAAATCCTTAGACTATGTTCATATTAATGTGTGATTGAATGAATGTTAAATTTTGTATGTGTTCTTTAGTTTATTTCATTCATGTATGATTATTCGAGAGGTTGATTGTATGAGTTCATGACTAAACTGAATGAGTTTCAATTGTTTCTCTTCTGACACTTGTATGCAAGGTGTGCATATTGAATGCAAAGAGTGTGTCGATTGAGTCTTAGAGTGACTCAGAGAAGTTCAAAGAGAAAAAATGGAACTTAGACCAGGTGCAAGGTGTGCACAACGTCAAAGAATGACCAAGTGTTGAATAACCCAAAACAAAGAAATGCCAGGTGGGCGAGAAGAATTTTATTTCAAGAAATCCTTCAAACTGAGTTATCAAAATCTCGATAACGCAAGGTGTGCATGGTAAATAGAAATATGTTTAAGGACAAATATTAGAAGGGATAGCACTTTTCAGAAGTGTTAACGAGATCCAAGAGTCGGACTCGTATGAAGAGAAAAGTTTCGAAACCTTTGAACACTTAGAAAATCTTCTAAGTCACAGAGAGATCAAAAGCTCAGGAGAGAGGAATGAAAGTGGTCTTTGGATCACAGCATAACAAATCAATAGCCGTCTGATTAGGGTAAGGTGCATGAGCCTTATATTTTCACACATAGAGGAGAGAGATACCTCACTAGGGTTGAGAACTGATATTTTCAAAGCTCGAAGAGCTGGAAACTCGAAGTAGAATCTTAGTCGTCCGATCGCAGGAACAGATCTAATCCGTAAGATTGTTCAGGGTAAAATTCAAGCGTCAGATCACTAGATTGGATATGAGCTGTCATATATCGTGATTCTGAGAGGAGGAATGTTTGAAACTTGATATTTCCGAAGCATGGAGAGTCGAAGGGTAGGAGAGAATCTAGACTGTTGGATATAAGTGGATACTTGTCAATAGATCGTGAGCTCCGGGTAATGTTGTTGAGGAGTTTCAATTGAGAACTGAGATTGTTGAACCCTGAAGACCAGAAGTGATTCAGAGTCGTCGAATCTAGGAGATACGTGGCATAGATCTGTGCACTCCGGGTAAAGTCCTGAAGTAATCCTCGATCGTTATATCAAGAGGACACATGGAAGAAATCTGCATACTTCGCGGGGAGAGAAATGTTGAGAATTGAAAAGTTTGAAGTCTGAATACGTGAAAGGATCGCAGTCATTGATCCAAGGGGGACATGTGTCAGTGGATTATATTCTTTGGATGAAATCCAAAGAAGGAAAGGGTTGAAGTTTGAGAAATCCGGAGTCTGGAGTTTTGAAGTGATCAGCACCATTGATTTCATGGGACAGGTGTCCAGAGATCGTCATCTACGGAGGATTGGAGTACGGAAGAGAGTTGGGTTTGATATTTC
>JASDQU010509195.1:13498-53897 GCA_032191745.1 Picea mariana | reverse complement strand
ATGTTTTTCACTATAAATGAAAGGGTGTTTTATGATAAAAGGGTTGGATTCATGATCCAAGAGAGGAGAGACATGGAGGAGTAGTTTAGCTGCTCATTTGTAAGCCTGAGGGCATGTTGTAATTATCATTTTTTCCATTAAAGATTCATGAGAGTTTTTTATCAGCTTGTAATTATCATTTTTTTTGTTATCTTCTTGATTGAATATATTACAGGTTTTGAGGATCAAAGACTTCCTTTGATTAACGAATCCCTGAGAAGCAAAGGATATGTGGTATATGGCCTGTTAAACATTATTTCTATTCAAGATTCTTCTCAATCTATTCTACGGAGAGGATATTTGTTTAGTATACATTCTTCTGATTGTTCACTTTCCTTTCTTCTAATCATCATCATATAAACTCTTAACCTGATATTTATCTTGATTGCCTTCAATCTACAGAGTGTTTTGAGTCCATGCCTAATGGTAGATCATTGATCTAGAGTCAGATTATTGTCCTCCTTCTTGTTCTTTCTTGTTGATCCACCCAATTTTAAATTGATTTAATTTTTCATGTTTGATGGTAAGGGAAAGACCTCCGATTTTTATATTTTCATATAATAGATATTTTGTTCCTATTGTGTAAACCAGATTTAAGGCACTTTATTTCTAAATCCTTACTTGTTGGTCTATACTTTGGTATTTCCTTATGTGATTGACACCTTTTTTGAGTTTTCCTCATCCATATTTCACCTTAACATAAAAACTTATTTTAAACCTACTGATGGGTGCTGATATTACACTTTAGCAGTCAAAGTGTGAATTTTAGTGCTAACAGTACCCATGTACAAAGAATATATAAAAATAAAATAATCGAAATATGGAGAAGGAAGGAAAACCCTGTGGAAATAACACCCGCCCCCTGCCTCAAAAGGCAATGTTGACTATGGAAATTGCTATGAATTTGTGTCCTTCACTCCCAAGAGACCTTGTAAAGTTGCAAACTTCTACTCAATGAATGTTTTGAAGAAGATGTAGATGTATGTAAGGATTTGGTGAAGTGAATACACTAGTGTGAATCCATTATCTACAAGATGATCAATGTACTTGCTTACAAGTCCATACATTACCATATTTTTCATATACATCCACTTTCTCTAATCATAAGGAAGAGGAACCAAATCCTATGTGCAATTCTCAATGAGAGAATTGTATTCCTCATTCATAGTTGCTTACCAATAACGATTCCCCTTATCCTATGGATAGTAATTAGGATCACATGAAAGAACCATATAAAAATTTATTGGTAATAATGGCTCTATAGTTGTGAGGGCATGCAGAACAGCCTCAAACAAATATCTTTTCCTCCTTGGATTGGCAGGATCACCCACTAGATATCTGACATATAGTAGGCCATGTTGTGCCCATCATGGTCTAATATTTGGATCAACAATAGCATGATCATGAAAATCTAAATCATATTTTGAAATATAATATGAAATCTTCTCTGAATAGCATGAATAATCCTCTCTAAGATTGAATTGAAGAAGAGGGGGGGAATCTACTGTAGGTTTCTCCTAGAATGCATGGAGGGAGACTTCATCAAAATTCTCACTTGGTTCAATGAACAATCTATCTATCAAAAGGATCCAATAACCCGTACTCAAAATATAAAATAAAATTATTAGGTGAGTAATAAACAAAAATTAGAGGATTTCCCTCACCTCGATCTTCCGGTGGATTTTCTCCAAGTTTTTTCTTAGCATTTTGTAGTATGAAATATTCAAGATCATTTTGCTGAAGAAATTGTTCCATTGGATATATGATCTTCTTCATGCATGAAATTTTTGGATGATATCTTCCTTTGCAATAACTTCAATTGGATTTATCCTTCTTTGGTTGTCCCTCTTTAGAAGACTCCTAAGTGGATGTGAGGTTTTCTTCCTTCTTGTGATCGGGTTCTATCTTTCCTTCTCTAGTTGTCTTACTGTTTTCATGTACTGCAAGCACCTGGGCTTTGGATTTCTTAAGAGAACCCATTTTTATGAGCTTATCTTTCTCATGTATGAGTGATTCTATGAATGCATCTAGAGGATGCATTTTCCAACCTTTTCCCATTGTTAGCTTTGAAGTATGAAAAATAGAAATGAATATTGAGTATTCAAGACCTAGATTCGAAAGAATCATGAGGATTAGTTTATCCCCTTGATTTTAATTGTTGATTCCAAATTATTTGATTTGAAGGGTTTCATAACTACTTGGGATCAACGATATGAGTTTGTTCTCTAGCATGTTCCCTCGTAGTTCATCATGTTTCCTAAATAGACCCTCAAATGTGTTCCATAATTCATTTGTTGTGGAATTATATTCTACATGGAAGAGTAGTTATATAGATATTGAAAATCACAATATCTTGAATGCTTATTCCATTATATTAAAAAAACTTATATTTCTCAATGGTGGAAATAGGATCTACTTTGATTCCCATTGTAATATGATAAAGTCCTCTTATTGTGAGGAGATGTAGAACTTTAGGCTTCCATTCAAAACAATTATATGGTGCGAGGATCAATGGCTCGGGAAAACCATTCTCTATGTGCACTCTAATCCTCTGTAACCCATGGATTATTTTAAAAGGGAAATTTGTCTTAAAATGTAGAAACCTTGACGAATCTTAATAGCCCTTAATATGTAAGCTATAAAATATTTCGAGATATTTTTGTAAAAATATTAAAATTTATAAGGATTTTATATATTTTCTATAATTTTTTGGTGATTTATAAGGTAAAATAATTTTATCCTATAGAATTTGGATGAATCATTTTTAGAAAAAATGGAAATTTGTGAATATTTTTTTTGGAAAAAGCATGGAAAATTAACCCATGGGTGAAATTTGGCCCCTAAAATTTTCCATGTCGTAAACTCCAAAAGAGAGTATGTGCTTCTCCTTAAAATCCCATGTGCTCTGATACCATGTGAAAATTTTGAAAAATCTACACACATAATCTAGTTGCAACATAGAAATAACAATTGCAAGCTTGAGACCAAAAGGATTGAAGAGAGAATGAATGAAAACCTATTCTACAATAGACGAATAAATAATTGACAAGAGATATACTCTATGTGGTGGGTTAATGCACCATATTTGAGCTTAAAAATATTACTTGGACATGCACCAATTGAAACATTAGTAATATTCCAACTACTCTTAGTTAATTGGCCATGCAATCATCAATTAACTAGATATGCACAAGTGAAGTGGATTTCACTCATGCATGCACAAGGAATGCACCCTCCTATCTTCATGCACATGTAATACACACTCCTAGTGATGATTCCAAGGAAGGAATTTGCTCTTGGCGATGATTCCATGGTTGGCATGTGAGACTGAACTCCACTAGTGTAACTAAAGTACAACGGAAGCATGACTCAAGAAGAGGTGTGCCCTTGTATAGGGGAAGAATATTCTCATCCAATGGAGAATATCTTGGACCAAGTGAGACCAATTGTGCCCTCATACATGGACCATAGAACACAAGAAAATGGTGTACTAGGTAAATGTGCATGTACTCTAATAACTTGTATAGCCCAAAAATAATTTATTTATTTAGCATTTATTTGTGGTTTCAAGTCAAGTATCACTTTGATCTTTTCCAAGTCAAATTTTATTCCATATTTTGGATGGCATGACCTAACAGTATGTTGATGGGTGTGGAAAATCTACATTTATCTATATTTAATCAAAGATGTGTTTGTCAACATCTTTCCATCGTCATTCAAAGAAAATTTATATGGTTTTCCAGTAAGTTGTATACTATCTAGACATTGAAATCGAGTACCATTATTTTATAAATGTATTCTTGAAATTCCTTAACTACTATCCTATAACAAACAATATGGGCATTTTTCAATCTAAAAGGAATTACTTTGTATGAAAAAGATACAAAATATGAAATAATTAATGTTTTCTTTTGATCTTCTTTAGTGTTTGGCACCTAATTGTAGCCCAAAAATCCATCTGTAAATGAATAGAATTCATGTCCGATTACTTCATTTATTATTTAATTTTTTAATGAGGTTTGGGAATGGATCAATGAGTGTGACTTTGTTCAAAATATGAAATAATTAATGTTTTCTCTTGATCTTCTTTAGTGATTGGCACCTAATTGTAGCCTAAAAATCCATCTGTAAATGAATAGAATTCATGTCCGATTACTTCATTTATTATTTAATTTTTTAATGAGATTTGGGAATGGATCAATGAGTGTGACTTTGTTCAACACTTTAAAGAAAACAAAAATTCTTAGATTTTTGGAACATTTTTCTTTGGTTGAACTACTATAGAGTTGCCCCATTCCAACATTTCCATGGGATAAATAATTCTTCCAACCAAAATTCCTTTAGTATATTTTTGTGTGATTTCCTTATCTTTTAATGACAACTTATATGGTCTCTTTTTCATATTTTTTTCTCATGGTATCAAGTTGATCTTAATTTCTCCCATTTTTTTGACCAAACCATTCAAGTATTTATAATCTCTAGAAAATACATATTGATATTCTTTAAGTAGGTCAATTATTTCTCTTGTTTTATTTTTCAACCAATGATCACTGATTTTAGCCAATTTTTGTCAATTGATGTTTGAAATATCGACTTCTGTGTATTTTATTTCCACATCCATCCATTTTGGTGCCTTCGATTCATCCAAGTTTCTCTTTTCTTCATAGACTTCATTGTTTGCAACTAGAAAGTCAATTTTCTCTTTATCTTCTAGGTTGAATTAATTAGACTTTTTTAAATTTATTTTACTGGTCTCATAACTTTTCTATGATATATCTGCCACCTAAATCTCTTCCTTGGAAAATATTCGTTCTTTATCTCAATTCATAGATTTATTTTAATTCTTTTCTCCAAGCATGATATCCCATTACAAGTCGAGGTTGGCCCTATGTTGACCATCGACTTTCCTTTTCCTTCTATACTTTTTCTACTTGGTCTTTCTATGAAGTCTCTAATTTCCTAGATTTCTTCTTGTAGGTCAGCTTTTGTTAGAACAAATGAGAAATCTTTATAAAAAAATATTTTAACTCCTACCATATCCACGTATCACTTTTGGCCTCCTTAATTTTGTACCATATGTGGGTAAATTTGCCTAGTGTGTTTAGGAACATGTGCGGACAGACTTTCTCACCTATGTACCTGATCCTCTCGCATTCTTTCTTACATTGCTGAATATGTGCTTCTCGGTCAAACCCTAGTTTAAACGTTACTATTTTGGTTGTGGTGATGATTTTCTTACCTCAAAACCATTCCAAAAAGTACATTGTGGTCATGGTCCACATCTATAATCGAGGTGCATGTGTGTCCCACCATCATGTGACTTGACCCATAAATGACTACCCCAACCTCTACAATTGAACCTACTATGTGACTGTTTTCAATTCTTCATCAACATGGACAACATGTGACTCTCATTCTTTAAATATTAATCGAGGGATTGTGGTCAATTTTGAGTCTAAGGGTATTAAAATTTGATATTGCCTAATTTGTTTCTCATATATGGTGGGCATTTATTTGATTAATAATAAATATTAGAAACTTTCCTTTAGTATGGACTCAACTATCCAACATTACCTTTCTTTTTATTTTGTAATTCTCCAATTTCCACTTGTTTAATTCTGTATAAGAACTTTGTCACAAAGACAAAGGTGATCCATGCAACAATTTTCCTTTGGAATTTGGTTCAACATTGTCTTTTTCTCCTTGTATAACTTGGTAAAGTTTTATCCAGGGTTCCGACCAAGTTTTTTCTTCTGTGGGATCCAAGGGTATAATAATACTCCTTCCATTCCCTTTTAGATTTATTTTATATTTCTCTAGGAATATTGTTTCCTTCATCGTTTGAACACATGGTTAACTAATTAACATTAAATTTGTTAAAATACCGTTGACTGAATTAGTAAATTCAAAATTGACCACAATTGGTACTCCCATAATGACTATTTCCTCAGCTTTTAATATACCAGTTGGTTCAACAAACCTTTGGTTTGTTGACTTTAAGAAACTCTTGGGCATGACCAAGTCATTTTTTTTCATTCTAATCGAGGTTTCTTTTGAAGGAAAGTTAACTTGAGATACAAAGTCAACCGCGACCTATGGAACCATAAAGCCTCATTTGTGGATCATAGTCATCATGGGATATTTCTTCCTAAGTTAACTAGAACAATTTTTTTCATGTTCTCAAATTCTATTTTACATTCCTTAAGAATATTCAATAGTTTTAACATAATGGAAACTAACTCTTCTTCTTTTAAAATATTAAGGAATTTTTCAAGGACTCCATCATCCATACCTTCTTGGTATCTTCCTTGTGAGTATTCCTATTGATTTTCTTAATTTGTTACTTCATCGTATAGTCAGACATATTATTTCATGATTTTCCTTTATTTTTAATGATATGGATATCAATTAATTTTTATTATAAGGTTTATCTAATGTGTTTTGTTTAATGCCGTATTCCTTATTTATTTTCTCGTGATTTGGTAATTATATTTAAGTTCTTAGAGTTCGACACCTCGTGTTTTAGAACACTCTACAAAAGGTTGACACTTCTCTTATTCATTATATTTTCAAGCTTGATGGGGAAGTCTTCTAAGGAATGATCTCCAACTCCACATTTAGTATACAAATTAAGATTTGTCCTATCTCTCAATGCGAAGTATATGTTATATTCGTAAATGTGGAAACAAAAATATCATAAGCCCAACACAGTCATGCAGAAATAAAAGACACAGATATTTACGTGGTTCACCCAAGATTTGGGCTATGTCCACCAAGCATAGGTATCGATTGTCTTATTATTCAGATCAAGGAGATTACAGTAGCTCATTCACACTCCTCATGTATGCCTCTACGGGCTTACATAAATTTATATACATTTACAGAGGAAACTAATTATTAAATGAAATCTCATCCATATTCTAACTTGTTCTTATTGGTTACAACCAACGTTGGATTATAGGATCTGAAATCCTAATCCTAGAGGAATTCGTTGTCACCATTTTCCAACAATCTCCACCTTGACAACAATTAACATGATACCTTGCTCCTTTCTTTTTTTCACCACCTTTTCTGCAAGCCAAGAGAATCCAAGCACCATTGTAGCTTCTCTAACAATATTGGTTTTGTGAACATGTCTGTGCAGTTCTCTTTTGTATGCAATTTCTCAAGAGAAACTCCACCTTCATCGATGACCTCTCTTACAAAATGGTACTTGATAGGTATATGTTTTGTTTTACTGTGGTAGGATAGATTCTTAGCCAAGTGAATAGAACTTTGACTATCACAAAGTAAATTTACTTTGTCCTGTATCCTTCCAAGCTCACCAAACAAACCTTTCAACCAAACTACCTCTTTTAAAGAATGTAAAGCATCTACATATTTGGCTTTTGTAGTGGATAAAGAAACAATGTTCTATAGCTTTTACATCCAACTAATATATCCACCTGCAAGAGTAAGGACATACCCTCAAGTTGACCTTATCTTGTCCAAATCACCTGCAAAATCAGAATCAACATATCAACATACTAACTCACGACCATTGTTATAGGTGATACAGTAATCACGTGTGCCCCTCAGATACCGAAGAACTCATTTCACTACTGCCCAGTGATATTTACCTAGATTTTCCATATACCTGTTGACAACCCCAACTGCATGTGAAATATTTGGCCTTGTACTAACCATCGCATACATTAGACTTCCTACTGCATTAGTATATGGTATTCGACACATATATACCTTTTCTTCTTTTGTACTAGGACATAAACTTGAAGAAAGCTTAAAATGGGAAGCCAATGGGACTAAAACTAGTTTCACATTGTCCATACCAAACCTCAAAAGTATCTTCTCAACATACTTCCATTGTGACAACCAAAGCTTACCATTCCTCTTGTCTCTGAATATCTCCATGCCCAAAATCCAGCTTGTTGCTCCTAGATCTTTCATATCGAACTTCCTAGCCATCTGAGCCTTTAACCTGTTGATATCAGTTATGATTTTTCTTTCTAAAATCATATCGTCAACACACAATACTAAGATAATGAATATTCCATTATTCAATTTCTTAAAGTATACATAATGATCATACTCACTCCTTGTATAATTTTGTCTCACCATGAAAGAGTCAAATTTCTTGTACCATTGTTTGGGCGATTGCCTCAGACCATACAATGATTTCTTGAACCTGAAAACAAATTTCTTGTTGCAATTCTGAATGAAACTTCAGGTTGTTCCATGTATATCTCCTCATCCAAATCTCCATGTAAGAAAGAAGTCTTAACATCTAGTTGCTCCAACTCCAAATCAAGTAATGCAACCAATGCTAACACACCTCGAATTGAAATAGACTTAACAACTGGTGAAACAATCTCATGAAAGTCAATACCTTCTTTCTAAGAATATCCTTTCGCAACCATCCTTGTTTTGTACCTTTTGACCTTATCATCAACACCCTTCTTCAGCTTGTAGATCCAATTGCAACCTACAATTTTTCTGTCTCTTGGAAATTCTACCAGGTCCCATGTGGCATTCCTCTCTAATGCCTTCATTTCATCCTTCATTGCATATTTCCATTTATCATTGTTTGAACCCTTCATAGCTTCCTGATATCACGAAGGTTCATCATCATTAGTACTTAAAGAAACTAACGAAACAAAATCATCATACCTTCCTAGAGGATTTCTAACCTGTGTAGACCTCCTTAGGGAAGTTTGTGGCTTATCCACATTCTATTGATTGTTATCATCAACAATGTCTTCCTTTGCAAAAAACTCTTCATGAACATCTTCAGAAACTTGTTCATTTTCACTTTCACCTGTATTTGAATTGGTTTCAAATTGAATCTATTGATACTTTGGTACTTCTTCATGTTTCATTTGAACATCTACATCTGATTCGATGAGAGATGATTCATCAAATATTACATATCTGTTAATGGTGATCTTGTGGGCAGTAGGATCCCATAACCTGTACCTCTTAATAGCATCACCATATCCAACAAATATAAGACTTTTTTACTTTGGATCTAATTTAGAACGTTGATGTTTCGAAATTAGAGCATAGGCTTCACAACCAAAAGATTTAAGATTAGAATAATTACAAAGGTGACCTTTCCATACCACTTCATGAATCTTGCATTCTATTTTTGTTGATGGTGATCGATTCACCAGATAATAAGTTGTAGTTACTGCTTCTTACTACAATTCCTGCTGCAAGTTTGTGTTACTTAGCATACTCCTTTCTCTTTATAGAAGAGTCATGTTCATGCATTCAAAAACTCCATTTTGCTGAGGAATATAGGCAGTGGTTTTATTCCTATCAATCCCAAACTCCTTGCAATAATTTTCAAATTCAATTAACGTAAATTCACCACCATTATCAATTCTTAAACATTTAATGGATCTACGAATGCTCTTTTCCACCAAATATCTAAACTTCTTGAAAATAGTAAATACATTAGTCTTTCTTTTCAACATATAGACCCAAACCTTCCTAGATAAATCATCTATAAAACTTACCAAATATGATGATCCTCCATATGAAATAGTAGGGGATGGTCCCCAAACATTAGAATGGATGTAATCAAGGATTCCTTCACTGGTGTGTCTTCTAGTTTTAAATCTCTACATATTTTGTTTTCCATAAATACAGTGCTTGTAGAAATCTAACTTTAAATACTTTAGACTAAGAAGTAACTTGCGATCAGATAATACCTTCAATCCTTGCTCACTCATATGGCCCAGTCGTTGATTCCATAGTTGAAAATAATCACTGTCATTCTCAGATAGCATTGTCGCATGATCTGAATCAGTTCTTCCTTCTAATAGAAATCGATTACCAACCTTCTTCACTTTCATAACTAGTAGGATTATTTTGTAGACCTTCATAACTCCACCTTGAACAATACTCTTATATCCTCCATTTTCTAAGACTCCCAAAGAAATTAGATTATTCCTAATCTTAGGTACATGTCTCACATCAGTTAGTATTTTAAAAGTTCCATCAAACATCTTAATTCGAATGCTTCCAATTCCCACAAATTAACATGATATACCATCTCCCATGTGAATTGTTCCATCATCTATAGACTGGTAAGTAATAAACTAGTGTCTATGAAGACACATGTGATTTTAAGCACCATCATCTATAGACTGGTAAGTAATAAACTAGTGTCTATGAAGACATATGTGATTTGAAGCACCAGAATCTAATAACCATTTTTTATCATGACGTGAACCAATATTAATTGATAAAACTTCATCAGTCATACCTGAAACTATTGTTGAACCTGTTTCAGTTGCATTTGCTTCCTTCATCTCTTTTGGAGGGTCTTCTTTGGAGGCTTGTTGTCACTTCCAACAGTCCTTCTTCAGGTGTCCTTATTTTCCACAAAACCAACACTTAATCTTTCTCTTCTTTCCCTTCGACTTTGACCTAGATAAATACCTCTAACCCTGTCCTCTTTCTTTAGTTCTACCTCTGACCATCATCGCCTCAAATGTAGAGGTTTCTGAATTGGTTTTATTCCTTGTTTCCTCAGACAATAGTGCTCCAACAATAACATAAAAATCAATACTTTTTGTTGTGATGAAACTAATAGAGGTAACAAAGAGATCCCTTGACGCGGGAAAAGAACACAATAATGTAATTGCCTTATCTTCAGATTCAAATTTCACTCCCATGCTAGTCAACTGAACTAACAGAGTATTAAAAGTATTTAAATGATCAGATATTTTTGTACCTACCTTCATGCACATACTGTACAATTTCCTTTTCAGGAAGATCATGTTCGTCAAGGATTTCATCATTTACATGATTTCCAGCTTCGTCCACAAACCAGTTACTGTCTTCTCCGCCACAATGTTGAACAGAACATCACCGAACAAACACAGGCGTATGGCACTCAATGCTCTCGCATCAAACTCATCCCACTCATCATCTTAAATGGTCACTGTTTTCTTTTCTTTTCCAAAAAGATCCTTCACCACGCCTTGTTCCATGAGAAGATAATGCATCTTTACCTTCCAGATCTCGACATTGTTCTTGCCATTGAACTTCTCGATTTCGAATTTGGCATTCTGATTTTTCTCCATTAGCAGAGGAAAAATTCCAAAAAACCACTTCTTATAAAAGAAATCCTTTATATGGAGGAATGATCTTACTTAATGTTGAACAATAATTTTAAAAAGGTTTAATCCAAAAAACCTTTTAATAATATATAAAAAAGGTTTAATAAAAATATTTTATTAAAAAAAAAATTACTTATTAAAACATCCACCTTTTGTTTTATGCATACAATATTAAATTGTAAAGCTGAAGAGTCAAACTTTTACATTTTAATTCCTCCACTCTTATGCGATCCTTTTAAAAAAGGAATATCTCGTGCTTAATTAAAACACCATGTCATATAAACCATAACTCCATATCTTCTAATTTTTCAAAAGAAACACATCATGCGAAAGTTTCCTTATCCACGAATTTTTAGGGAGTCATCACAAGTCTCGATGCTACTAGAGTGCGACTATATTGAAAGGTCTACACATTGTACCACATAGATGGACCACAAAAATTTGAGGAAATCGACAACAAGTGAAGGTTGGCTAATAAGACGTCACACCCTTCCGGAGGAGGCACCTGCGACGATGTGGAAATCGATGCACCTCACACGGATGTTGCTTCTCCTCTGAAATTTGACGCCCTCGACACCCTCTCCTCCAACCAGCTCTGATACCACTTGTTATATTCATAAATGCGGAAACACAAATATCATAATACAAACATAGTCATGCAGAAATAAAAGACATAGAGATTTACGTGGATCACCCAAAATTTGGGCTACATCCACCAAGCAGAGGTATCGGTTGTCTTATTATTCAAATCAAGGAGATTACAACAACTTACTCACACTATGTTGTAGATCCCACCCCTTCCTTCAGGGCTACGTGACCTCCTGGTCTAGGATCATTCAAGTGGTCAAACCAAATGGTTCGTCAGTCTCCTAATGGAACAAATTTCAACATGAAACATGCCCTCTTTACTTCCTCGGCACCCGCGATGTGGCACATGCGGACCCTCTCCTTGCTCTTTTATCTCTTGCACCAACACTGATATCTCTCCATGATAGGATTCCTTTCTGATGTGACCACGGACTACAACCATGGGTCGAACTTCCTTCCTGACCCCGCACTTTGGGACTTTTGTGAGATACTTCCTCCTTTCCCCAATTTTCAAATCGTCGAATACTTCGAGACCATATCTATGGTCCATGCTCCTCTTTTGATCAACAAATGCGATCACTTCATGAGCTCAAACTTTACGAGCCCTCTCGTGACTCGTATCCCGACTTCAATTTTCTTGATTGCGAATCAGGGATGTGCTAATCCCGCTCCATGTGTCCTCCTTGATGGATGGCTAAGGTTCCTCTGTCTCTCATCTCTTCGGGACTTCCTCTCATATTTTCTCTGAAGGGTTCCTCCTTTGAAATATGTGACTCTCTGCCACGTGCCTTCTTGATCTAATGGCCTAGATTTTCTTCGCTCTTTGCGACCTCGTAAAGACTCTTGTTTTTTCCAAGCAAACCTTTCGAGGTTCCTACTTCCAAACTTCTCGATATTCTACCACCTGTATCCTCTTCGATGATGGATGATTTCTCCATCTTCGGGACTTTGGAAAGTCTTCAAATCCTTTTCAAACTTCGCGCAATTTCTCCTTTCGAGACTTAGGCTGTTCTCGAAACTCCTATTTGTACTACTTGCAGAAATCTGTGCAACTCTCCTACGACTTTGCTCGGCTTGAAAACCTCCACGGTTCCAAGTTCCTTTGAGATTTCCTCGTGCCCTCCTGGTAGTATATCACTCGGCTTTCTGAGCTCATAAGGTGAACTCACAACACCTTAGGTGCACTCCTTATGCGTGGCTCAGTTCTTCGATGACTTCTCCCTCTGCCTAATGAAAAGGTTTAAGGCATCTTCTTTACTTTATCGACACACTTCTTGCAAATCCTTCCTTCACCAAAATTTTCATCAATTTTGTGATTCTCCAACACCTTCACTCGTGTTTCTCCTGTTTATTGTCACACTAACTCGATGCCCTCCTTGAAGAGTTTTCCAGAGTGTTCAGTAACTCTGGGTTGTGATTATCCCCACACACTCTTTCTTTTCAAGGGACTTAACTGCCTTGAAATTTCTCCCTGATTCTGTAAATTAATCTAGTGTGCCCTCCTAGAAACCTCTCTTCTGACTCCACTGAGTTCAGACATGCACTCCTTATGTTGGCTTACAGAGTTTTGAATCTCTGTCACTCACTCCTTACACTTAGCCTAGAGAACCAGACTTAACTCCACACACTCTCGGATAGAAAACAGTCTCCCTGTTAGCATTAGAAGTCACTCCTGGATTGCTTGCAGGAGCAGAGCCCAACGCCCATCAGTTTTATGTCGCGATTTTTTTAATGGGTGATCAAATGGGTAGAGCCTCAGGATGGAATCACTCTAGCTCAGGGACTGGGTCTGGTATGTAAAGAAAAAAGGAGGTCTTGATCTATCTTCAGTCAGTAGATTGATTGTAAAATGGGCAGGTGGAAGACTTGGTGAGAGGACTGAGAAAAACTATCTTGGGCAATGGGCCTTTTGGCAGTTTGCAAAAGAAAAACTCTAAGTGCAAGATCCTCTTGGTTTAGAGTTTCAGATAACTGAAGGGGTGACTTGACTGGATCCTCCAATTCCAAGTCATTCAGTGCTAAGAAAAACATAGAGACCAATTAGAAACAATGCGACTGTTACAGTGATCCAACCTACATCATCCTATAACAGTCACAACTCGACTGGATCCTCCAATTCTGAGTTGTTCTAATACAATATGAACAAAGACATGGAAAGAAACTGACATTCATAAGTCAAGAAGTCTCAGATGTTAATACACAACCAGAATAACCAGTGCTTCATTAAAGTTTTTACAATCGAGAGCCTTTATCAACCATAGATGCTTTACAAAATACAAAGACTGAGTTTATATACTTAGAGAAATTCTTCTAACAGAGGCGTGTCGAGTCACCCAAGGCTTGGTGTCCCTTCAGTCAAACTCATACTGATATCCTTCTTCAAACACCAGTTTAACTGCGTATGGCTCCTGCAAGGAGAGTAGCTAAGCCATTAAGAGCCAAGTTAGCATGTGCAGACCTCCTCTAGCTAATCGAGGACTGGGCATGGCCTCTTTGGAAAAAATGGTACACAAGACCCTCTCGATTAGACCGCTAACCAGGCTCTCCATATCTTGCACTTAATGCATGAAGAGAGGTTTCAACCACTCTTTCTTACCTTCATTTACTTCAAGAGAAAACCAGGCTTGAGGTCGGATCAAATGGAACCCAGAGAACGCGATGAGCCTTTCGGCGACTGGACTCAACAGCCCTGGCCCCTTTTGCACAGCTCTTTCTATTTTCCCATGTGACGATGGGCTATGACCCTGTGTTTATCCTCGGGCGCTTTTGGCGTTCGTGAATAAGAACGGTCTGATCCTTACTTCTTAAAATCGCGATGAGCGAAACGCCGAGATGGCTTGAGTTGGTGCCACGCGTCCCTCTAGATCTGACCGTTCTGAACTCTCCCGATGATGTTGTGGGCTTAGGTCCTGGACACTCCCGGCACCTCGTGCATCGGGAAATTATGGAGCTGCTCTTTGCGCCTTAAAATCATGATGGGCAAAACGGCGAGGAACCTAATCACGTGCCAGGTGTCTCCTGTGGATGGACGGATGAGATTGCTTCGTAATACTATGGGCCCAACTTTGGGTGCCTTTGAGTTTTGGGGCTTCGATATATAGGACAAAACAGAACCTTCACCCTTTGAACTCACGATTGTTGAAACGCTAACGCGACTAGATCTCGCACCACGCGTCCTTTGGATGGACGGCTGCTATCCTTCCCTGCATATAATATGGGCACGATGCATTTGCACTAATCATGGTGCAACTCCGCTAACCGTGATTTTTCGCCAACCGTTGATATGCTCCTATGGATGAATCTGGACCACTAACGATATAATCTCGCCCGCTTGCTTACTTCGGAGCCTGAAATGAGATTTTACGCGTTGTGCTCGGGCGCTCCTCATGCAACTCGCTGACCCGAATGCTCTTGTGCCCCAGATGAGAAATGTTACTAACATTAGGCTCCATGGGGGATAGAGTCATCCATGTGATGCTCTAAGGAATCATTTTTCAATTCCAGTGCCTTGTTGTTGGGCTATGGAGTCAGGCTCAAAACATCCCGCTGCTGAAAATAAAAGCCAAAAAATAAAAGAAACAAAATAAAAATACATGCTCAAAGGAGCTTATTTATATACAATCCTAAGCTAATAAAACACTTTACATGGGGCTAGGTGAAAGAAGATTTCCACCATAGCCATTCAAGCAGCTTCCTGGATAGAAGCTCCTTCCTTATGTCAATGATCATCAGTAGATGGTGTAACCATGACAGCAGAATGGTTACACTCTTCAACTCCTCCTTACAGACTAGAGTTGAGACGAAATAGGGTGGCTCCAAGACATAGGGGAAATGCCACTCCATGTGCTTGCTGACAGGGTCATAGAATGAGTGGCCAATCCTGGAAAACTGGCGACAAACAGCTGCCTGTGCTACACAGTTGTCCACCTATGGTTGAATATCTCTGATAAGCACAGGTAGGAGGACAACTGATGCAGGCTCACTGATCTCAGGCGGTGCCCGTTCATTGATTGGCTCTGGATAGAACATGAAATGCGTTCTCAGTTATTCCTCTAGTTCCTCCTCCTCTTTTTCGTGCACTCCCCCATCTTGTAAAAAGGGAATGCTCTCCCAATCCTTCTCTTCAATCCCAAATGTAAATACATCATGGGAAATCTCATGAAGGAAGAAAGAATGATCCTTTTACACAATGGATTCCTTGTTTAAATCTGAGACAGTAGGCTCATTAGGGGCAGATGCTAACCCATCCAAAAAATCTTCAATAATCTCTTCAAAAGAGCTGCTTAGATTATCTGCCTCGAAGACTGGAAAATCCTTTTTGCTGCCTTCAAATTCCAATTTTGCACACTGGGGAGTGGGGAATATCGCCTGCACCACTAGTTCACTCAGAGCGCCATCCTCTTCCTTGGGAACTTCATCACTCTCATAACCCCCCCTGCTACAGATGAATGGGGATGAGAAAGGGCGGAGCTCTGACCCAGCTCATCAGGATGATCCTCATAGCCTACATCCGAAACAGCTTCATCTAGTATAGAGTTGTGGTATCCCTCACTACAGTTATGACAAACTAACACAGAGGGATAAAACTCTTGGTAATAGGCGACAAAAGCTGCATGAAACTCCGAGAGTGAAGAAATGATAGCAGGGGGTAAAGAATGATACCATTTACGTGCATCCCTTACTAATGAGAACATGAACATTTTCAATAATACATCCTCATGATGTATCTCCCACTGACGCGTGAGTTCATGAAACTGACTGAGGTGCTGAGCAGGGTTGTCATCTTCACACTTTCCAAATATGGGTAAATAATCACCCCATTCATTCGGAGAGGGGACAACATTAGGATAACTAGGAATAGAAGAAAAATTAAAAGGGGAAAACCTGCGAGCAAGGATTTTCTCCATATCGAACCAGTGGAGTCACCAATCGATCCTTGAATTATGGAGTCGCCAGGTGAAAGATGCACAGCTTCAAATGTGTCTGGTCCTTGTTCACCATCAAAGTCCAGATCGTAACGTTGTTGTTACCCCAGGAAGCTTCTCAAGCTAAGAAAGATGCTGTTGAAACCTTCTCGAGAAAGCTCCTTAGGGTCATCTTTCAGGTGTGCTAACAGTATCCATAGCTGAAACAGTGATGTGGAAACCTTGGAGTCGCCACAGTGGAGTCGCCAGGTGCACAGTAGCAATCTTGAAGGGCTCTGATGTATAATGCCTCTTCAGAATCAAAGGCTCAAAGTCGTTCTGCCCAGGGAAAATCTTCAACTTCATCCCCGACAACGATGCCAGAAATGTTAGCGTCAGAAGTCACTCCTGGATTGCTTGCAGGAGCAAAGCCCAATTCCCATCAGTTTTATGTCACTATTGTTTTAATGGGTGATCAAATGGGTAGAGACTCGGGATGGAATCACTCTAGCTCAGGGACTAAGTCTAGTATGTAAAGAACAAAGGAGGTCTTGATCTAACTTCAGTCAATAGATTGATTGTAAAATGGGTAGGTGGAAGACTTGGTGAGAGGAGTGAGCAAAAATACCTTGGGCAATGGGCCTTTCAACTGTTTGCAGAAGAAAAACTCTAAGTGAAATATCCTCTTGGTTTAGAGTTTCAAGTAACTGAAGGGGTGACTTGACTAGATCCTCCAATTCCAAGTCATTCAGCACCAAGAAAAACACAGAGACCGATTAGAAACAATGCGACTATTATAGTGATCCAACCTACATCATCCTATAACAGTCACAACTCGACTGGATCCTCCAATTTCGATTTGTTCTAATACAATATGAACTAATCGAGGACTGGGCATGGCCTCTTTGGAAAAAATGGTACACAGGACCCTCTCGAGTAGACTGCTGGCCAGGCTCTCCATATCTTGCACTTAATGCATGAAGAGAGGTTTCAACCACTCTTTCTTACCTTCATTTACTTCAAGCAAAAACCAAGCTTCAGGTTAGATCAAATGGAACTCGGAGAACGCGATGAACCTTTCGGTGACTGGACTTGACGGCCTTGGCCCCTTTTGCATAGCTCTTTCTATTTTCCCATGTGACGACGGGCTGTGACCCTGTGTTTATCCTCAAAGGCGCTTTCGACATTCGCGAATAGGAAGGGTCTGATCCTTTCTTCTTAAAATCGCGATGAGCAAAATGCCGAGATGGCTTGAGTTGGCGCCACGCGTCCCTCTACATCTGACGGTTCTGAACTCTCTCGACGATGGTGTGGGCCCGGGTCCTGGACACTCTCGTCACCTCGTGCATCAGGAAATGATGGAGCTCTTCTTTGCGCCTTAAAATCGTGATGGGCGAAATGGAAAGGAACCTAATCACGTGCCAGGTGTCTTCTGTGGATGGATGGTCGAGATTGCTCCGTAATACTGCGGGCCCAACTTTGGGTGCCTTCGGGGTTCGGGGCTTCGAGATATAGGAAAACACGGAACCTTCACCCTTTGAACTCGTGATTGTCGAAATGCCGACGTGACTAGATCTCGCTCCACATGTCCTTTGGATGGACAGCTGCTATCCTTCCCTACATATAATATGGGCGCGATGCATTTGCACTAATCTCGGCGCAACTCTGCTAACCGTGATTTTCCGCCAACCACTGATATGCTCCTATGGATGAATCTGGACCATCGACGATATAATCTCAGTTGCTCACTTGCTTGGGAGCCTGAAATGAGATTTTTTGCGTTGCGCTTGGGCGCTCCTCATGCAACTCGCTGACCCGAATGCTCTTGTGCCCCAGACAAGAAATGTTACTAACACTCCCTATCCCTACAGATGATTTCTAACATTCATCTACAATTTACAAACATGCAAATGACATTCATAACACAACATCCATTACACAAAAACGTATAACAAGAAAAAATGTCATTTTCTATTAATGGTGGAATGCCAAATTACAATGGTAGAGTCTGAACTACAACTGAGTCTCAACTCTCTGTATCTGTCCCTATAACCCAACCAACCTCTTCTTGGAAATAATGCAAATATTTATACAATAGGGGCTCTATGAGCTTCCCTCACATGCTACCTTAGTGGTGTCAAATCACCATCCCTAATGCCTCTCGAAAGGGAAAATTACAATGATGGCTATCTGCTCCAAATTGGATGCAGATCCATTCTTCCTTCAGCTTATTAATGGCAACCTCATCTCCAACTTGTGCGAAAGCACAACTTAGCTTTTCCAACTTGTATTCAATTAATGCCCAGATCACACCTTGGATTCTCGAGGCAAAAAATGAGAGGGTGACGCATCTCCTTCCTTGAATGTGCACTACGCATGTTAATTAGTTGGTGTGTGATAAGGTGGAGTGATGCTCCTACATCATACTCCATAGTGGAAAAAATCATGATCTCCTTCTCATGAGCTTTCCAACGTGGCTGAAATCCACTTCGATCCCAAACTTTCTCCTAGAGTTGTCTCTCAACTCCTCTACTCCACTGCTTTTGCTCCTGCATGTTCCCCTCTGCTCGTGCAAGTTTCCTTTCACCCAGATTCTGTAGTGCCCAGATTTCAAATTAACGTTTAAAATTTCTTCCCAAATTTCTGTAATTTCTATAAGTCTTTAAAGAAGTAAAATATTCATAATATACTATCTATCTCCATACTTATGTAATAAAATTTGGCAATAGTTACTAAATTTAAATAAACAAACCATAAATTTGAGGTTAAATACCTCTCTCTGATGCTATCCACAGCAGCTTGCTCCCTTCGCTTGAACCTATCCACAGCAGCTTGCTCCTTAAGACACCCCAAAACCAGCCACCCTAGTGACTAGTACGCCTAGCCCTAGGACATCAATGGATGTCCTAGCCCTCCGAGCCCAAAACCTCTGCAGCCCCGGTGCACTGTAAATCCCACTATAAACCAACTCTCCCAAAACTCCCCGTTCTCCCTTCTCGTCCCATGCATGAAAATGAATCCCCCCTCTCCCTAATCCTTCTCCCTCCCTTATGCCTCCTTCACCGCCCTTCCATTTACTTCCCCCACCAAAATTCTTATCCCTTTATTAATGCCTTATCCATTCATTTATGTTTCCCTTTTACGTATTGGTTACGTTATCCCTTATGGGATACGTAACCCCATTTAACATTATTTTTCATTTTTAACCTTTAATTTAATACTTAATCACTTATTGACTCACTTAATAATTAATTATTCATTAACCCTAATATACAATATTTAATAATATCCAATTAGAATTATTATTATTGATATAAATACAATTTAGATAATCTTTAGGATTATTATTAAATTAACCATCTTAATAGTTAAGGGTCATTACAGATTCCTTGTGCTGATTGATTCTTCTGCCAACTCCAACATCAGGTTCCTCACCTCTTTGATCAGCTTGTCCAGCTGCTCTATCGACTAGTTCTTTTGTTGCAGACTAGCTCGTTGCACTCGCTCCTTGTCAAAGGGAAAATCACACTGACTTCCCATGACATCTTATTCCTTTGTGGTCCTAGATTGCCACTATGTTGTAGTATTTACCACTATAGGCTCCTCATCACTGAATTGTTGCTCAACTACCCCTTCTCCTAATAGATTCGCTCCTGCCAGTCCTTCGGTTGTTCCCATTCCATCTTCCTCCAACTGTGACTCATGCTGGTGTATCACCTACGGCATGGATATTTCTCGGCAACCACCTTCTAGTTCTAGATTTCCCAACCAATCCTCCAGTGCATATAACTCCAATTACCACTAAGTGAATAACTCAATTGGGCGTTCTCCTTCTATTGGGATAGACATAAGTATCTATTCCTTCACGAAAGTCTCAGCCTGTTTTCCTCCTGCTGCCTCTGCAACATCTATTCTAGCCTCTCCCTAGCCACTTGGTAGGAATATCTCAACTCCTCCAATGATCAGAACAGTCCTTTGATCCTCCTTATCTGTGACATAATTCTGTAACATCTCATCAACTTCATTCACACAATTCACAGTTTCGCATGAATCTCCATCTGAGTGAGGTCTCTATGCTGCCTCCTCTTCATCTGTAAATGAACTCTCAGCTGAGCTCATCTCTTCTCCCTTGCCCACCTGACAATATGGGATGTCTCCTCTGCCCACTTGGTAGGTTATGAGATAAATAGATCCCTTATCATTTCCCACCTGGAAATCTACGAGACCCTTTCTAGATCTCTTTCCCTTATGACTAAGGTTTTCAGCATGCCTCAGCCACCTCTTTAACATCTGTTGGTGCCTCCTGGCCAACAACTTATGAACAGGCCATTTGGTTGTTCTCTTCAAAGTCCATTCATACCTACAATGTACCTTTGATTAATGTTGCATCTTGAATGCTAGCTCCTCCATCTACGCTCGGATTTCACTGAGCTCCTTGTCCATCTCTGCCTTGTTCTTTTGAAAATGAAATTCTCCTCGACCATGCTTATGATTGTCAATGGACATCTTGATTTGTCTACAACCCACGTATTTTTTTACCATCTGTTGCATGTCTTTCAATAACTCCAACAGAGCATTGCACTATGTCTCCCTGACTTACAAAAATCAATCCTACATCCTCTCCTTTGTCTCCTTCTTCACCTTCTTCCTACAGGAAAAATCAAGCTCTAATACCACTTTGTTGGTATCATAATATCTCTTTCATATCCCTTCATCCACACTCTACAGAAGAAATCAAGCTATGATACCACTCTATTGTAGACCCCACCCATTCCTTCGAGGTTGTGTGACCTCCTGGTCTAGGATTGTTCAAGTCATTGAACCGAATGGTTCGTCGGGCTCCTGATGGAACTGATTTCAACTTGACACATGCCCTCTTTACTTCCTTGGCACCCGCGATGTGGCACCTGCGGACCTTCTCCTTGCGCTTTTATCTCTTGTGCCAATGATTCTACCTCTATGTGTTAGGATTCCTTTTTGATATGACCATAGACTACGACCGTGGGTCCAAATTCCTTCCCGACCCTGCACTTTGGGACTTTCACGAGCGACTTTCTCCTTTCCCCTATTTTCGAATCGACAAATACTTCGAGACCAAATCTATGGCCCACGCTCCTCTTGCGATCAATGGTTGTGATCACATTGTGAGTTCATACTTTGTGAGTACTATCGTCTCCCGAATCCAGTTTTCTCGATTGCGAATCAGCGATGTGTTGATATCGTTCCATGTGTCCTCCTCGATGGACAGCTAATATTCCTCTGGATCTCATCTCTTAGGGACTTCCTCTCAGCTTTTCTCTTAAGGGTTCCTCCTTCGAAATACACGAATCTCTTCCACACGCCTTCCTGATATAACTGCCTGGATTTTCTTTTCTCTTTGCGGCCCCACGAAGACTCTTGTTTGTCCCCGACAAACCTTTCGAAGTTCCTACTTCCAAACTTCTTGATATTCTTCCACTTGTATCCTCTTCGACGATGGATGATTTCTCCATATTCGGGACTTCGACAAGTCTTCAAATCCTTTTCACACTTAGCACAATTTCTCCTTTTCAGACTTAGGTTGTCCTCAAAACTCCTATCTGCACTCCTTACAGAAATTTATGCAACTCTCCTACGACTTTGCTCTGCTTGAAAACCTCCACGGTTCCAATTTCCTGTGCAAGTTCCTCGTTCCCTCCTGGCAGTTTCTCACTCGGCTTTATAATCTTATAATGTGAGCTCACAACACCTTAGGTGCACTCCTTTCAGTTGGCTCAGTTATTCAACGGCTTCTCCCTCTGCCTAATGGAAAGGTTTAAGGCATCTCCTTTCTTTTGTCGACGCACTTCTTCCAAAGCCTTCCTTCACCAGAATGTTCAGCAATTCTGGGATTCTCCAACACCTTCAGTTGTGTTGCTCCTGTGTATGCTCACATTAACTCAATGCCCTACTGACATATTTTTCCAGAGTGTTCAGTAACTCTGGGTTGTGCTTCTCCCCACACAGTCTTTCTTTTCAAGGGACTTCACCACCTTGAAATTTCTCCCTGAGTCTATAAATTAATCTGATGTGCCCTCCTAGAAACTTATTTTTTGACTCCATTAAGTTCAAACACGCACTCCTTGCGTCATCTTAAAGATTTTCCAATATATGTCATGCACTCCTTGCACTTAGCCTAGAGAACCAAACTTAACTCAACACACTCTCGAATAGAAAACAAAATCCCTATCCCTGCAGACGATTTCTAACATTCATATACAATTTACAAACATGCAAATGACATTCATAACACAGTATCCATTACACAGAAATGTAGAACAGGAAAAACTGTCATTTTCTATTAATGGTGGAATGCCAAATTACAATGGTAGAGTCCGCACTACCACCGAGTCTCGGCTCTTTGTATCTCTCCCTATAACCCAGCCTACCTGTTTTTCGAAACAATACAAATATTTATACAAGAGGGGCTCTATGAGATTCCCTCGCAAGCTACCTTAGTGGTGTCAAATCACTAGCCCTAATGCCTCTCGAAAGAGAAAATTACAATGATGACTATCTTCTCTAAATCAGATGCAAATCCATTATGTCGTCAACCTATTAATGGTGACCTCATCTCCAGCTTGTGCAAAAGAACAAATTGGCTTTTCCATCTTGTCTTCAATTAATTCCTGGATCACGCATTGGATTCTCGGGGGAAAAAATGAGAGGTTGGCACCTCTCCTTCCTTGAATGTGCACCACACATGTTAATTAGTTGGCGTGTGTTGAGGTGGACCGATGATCCTGCATCACACTCCTCATGTCTGCCTCTATGGGATTACACAAATTTATATACATTTACACAGGAAACTGATTATTAAATGCAATGTCATCCATATTCTAACTTGGTCTTATTGGTTACAACCAACGATGGATTATAAGATCTGAAATCCTAATCCTAGAGGAATTTGTTGTCACCATTTTCCAACGGTATCTATTGATTTCATCTTCCTTGTAGCGAATGAAACAATGTTTATTTATGAATCCTTCTCACCCACTTACTCAACTTTTACATCGACCACAATAACTTCCATGATATCTACCTTGAACTTGGTAACTTATGTCATATATTGTTCTTAGGTAGCCAAGTAGTTTTACTATGTTTTCTCTGTGCTATACACTATTTAATAATTAGGTTTATTCTTACCATTGTGTTGGTATTTTGCGGTGTTGTGTGTCGATTCTTCACATATGACACACCATTTAGTTTTGGAATTTTTTAAACTATGAATGAAATATTTTGTTGTATCGTTTGTTATGATTTGTCAAATTTCATAATAATATCTAATTTGGACTATTTTAACATCAATATATTTGTCGTTTAATTTCCAATATTTACAATAATATTTTGTATTCCCTTCATTCACAACAAAAGTGCACCGCAAATCACTTCTTGTTAGGGAAATATCTTACGATAAATTTGCATCATTTCAATATTTTATTCAAGTTTCTTATCTAATGAAGGTGTAGTTCAATCAACATTAGATTCAATCTACTAGAATTTTTTAAGGACATCTTCATAGGTCTATATCTCATGCATTCTTAGTGGTGCCCTAATTATTTGGAGTATTCATTAAACAAACCATTGAATAAGCAATTATTTATCAGTAGTATATGGAATCTATCTATGGAGATCCTTAAATAATTTGTCATATTCTCATACCGACTCCCCCATCAATTGTTTCATTTATTTGAGTTTTTGAGATACCAAATGTTTATTATATCGTGTCTTAAAAAAGGAAAAAAAAAATCTCTTAATTTCTTCTTTTATTCTAGTTTAATTGTTAGTGAGGTTCATGAACCAAGTTAAGACAATTTTTATTAATTCCCTAGAAAATTGTGCCATTTTTTTTCACCCAAAGTTTTGGGTAAATATCTTACACACACACAAATGAAGTTGTGCATTCTCATTCCATTTTTTATTGCACTCGAGAAACTATGAGAGGGGAACAAGAGGCACACGTGCCATATCAATTTTTGTTAATTTGCATCGGCTCATGTTTTGCAAATAAGGGTTGGTCCGAGTTTTATGATGTGCACTAGAAATTAAGAAGAGAACACATGCATGCCTAAATCAAGAAAAGAATGTTCGAGAAATCTTGTCAAATGATTACTACAGAAAGCATGAGGGATTCTCATGATTCCAAAGAGGAAACGTGGAATGCATGTGGGTGATATAAGCATGAAGGACTGGATGTTAGCTAAGTGAGTGGGTAAGAAATTAAAGTGACTAAGCACCATAGCATAGAAGGATATAAATTGAAGAAATGAAAAAAAAAGAAGAGTTAGTTAGTTGGCCAATTGACAAGTTGGCTAGTTAGCTAGCTTGTTTGTCAATGGGTAGTTGTTGTATGGGTACTATTGAGCTTTATCTGAGCATATATTTGGTAATTTCCCTGGTTGTAAGTTTGATTCTATCAAATTTACAAAGTCTAGACAAAGTGCATGGCACGATGTAATGTAACAATGAGGAATTGCATAAGAGAGAAAGACTTTATTGTTGTCAATGTATGAACTGCTAAATGTATGTTTGTGGTGACAAAATGAAGATAATAAAGATATATTAATTATGGTCTTATGGTGTGTTACTTATGTGTCAATGGAATGTGTTTATTGTTGTTTATTACTATCAATTGTTAAGTAGTGTTCAATCAATTGTCTGAATGCCCACCCAGATGAAATTTTTTCCAATTAGTCTTTCATCACCATCGACACAAGACCATATGGCTTTTGTGGTACTCATGGTGTCTTGACTGAGACCTTCTGTAGTATTTTGGATGAGGATTCCTTGAGGTTTTTTTTGTTCAATCTTTGTGAAAACCCTAAGTCTTAAACCCCCTATAATTAGGAAGGATGTGTGCAAGTGAGAATGAGCCAACAAACGGTTATGTTGTTGAGACCTCAAAGTATTGTATTGAATGATGAAGGCATAGAATTAGGTGGTATCCATATCGGGAGGGGAATCAATATTGGTCGACTACAAAGGAACATGAGTTTTCTCGGAGGGAGACTAAAGGTTTGAATGTCTTCGTGGAACGATGGGAAGATAGGTATATCTACACTAATATGCATGAAATTGTCTTTTCTGAATTTTGTTGTCTATTGTATGAATGGATGAAAAGATAGAATACCACTAATACTACTTTGAGGATACTAGATCCGATAGATTAGAATCAAGTCATGGTTTCTAGGATAAAGGTATTGGATAACAAGTGAACATGGGCCATTAATGTTTGGTTTTCTCAAGTGAAGGAGGGGTATATAATTGAATTTGTTGTGGAGTACACTAATTATTTCAGTGAAGATGAAAGTAAGTTCATGGAAGTTCCTATAAGAAGGTTGCTAGAAGAAATCCCACTTTGGTTAAAGATGACATTTGTGGAGAAAGGGTTGATGCACATGGAGCTCGACAGGGTGGCTGAGTAGACTGTCCTAGAACTGGGGGGTGAAAATATGGGGGGAAGTTAAAGAGGTGATGGATCCATTGAGGAGGATCCAAAAGTTGTTAGAATGAGGTCGGGAATGGGATGGAACTAGAATAGTAGAAAAGAGAAAGATCCAAGAGATACCTAAGAGGAGTTGAGTCAAGAATGAAAGAGGAACAAAGAAGCGGGGTTACTTTTGCAAGGAGTGTGTGATGAGGGTTTGGGACTAGGATGAAGAGGAAGAAGAACTTACCAGGAGGAAGTGTGGAAGAGTTTGTTATGTCAGAGAGGAGCATAGATGAAGATAGGCCTGTGAAGAGGTATGATGTTAAGAGTAGGGTATATAGTGAAGATATTGGTAGTAGTATTACAAGTGGAACAAAATATGAAGTCCAAACCCCTTTGATTTTTTATAATACAAAAAATTTGGAAGAAGCTGAAGTGAAAATTAGAGGTGCAGGAGAAGGAGAGGAATATAGAGGATCCCCTAGTGGTGGGGGAGAATAATTGGCAATAGTGGATGGTCTTGCACAACTGTTGGTAGGAAAGTCTCTAGGTCACCTCACAAGAAATGTTATAAGAAGACGGAATTACTCCCTCTTTCAACCACCCCCCTTGTTCATTTGTAATCAATAATAAAGAACAATGGATAGGAAGGTGATTGAACTAGGAGAAATAAATAAGAAAAGAGACAAGTGAGGAAGAAGAAAAATTCAATGCCACGTCACTAGTAATAGCATTGGTAGTGATATCCCTGACACCCAATAGTCAAGTAGGAGGACATAGTTTGAGATTGAATATGGTGAATAGGATAGTCCCCTAAGGTTTCCTGCATTCCATGGGACAGGTAGAGATGATGTAGAGCATCACTGGTTCACATGTTAAATGGTATTTTCTATGAAGAGGATCATAGATGAGGCAACAAAGATTACGTAGTTGGAGACCATGTCTAGGGAAAAATACTTGACGTGCTACATGAAGTATAAGGCCACTGTGTCAGTGGTATAAGAAAGGTCCCTAAACGATATCAAGAGAGATCTACTTAAGGAATTTCATAAACATAATTCATAATCTTAGTGCATTACAAAGATTAAAGAGATTAATCATAAGAAGGGAGAAACCATTTAGGATTATTACCAACGATTCCAATTTTATTGGATAGGTTCACATTCTAGATCAAGGACATGTAGCATAGAGAATGGTTCATTGCAGGGTTACTTCTCCATATCTGATTTTTTCTCACCCAATAGAAGGTGGCGATGCATGTAGAAGTAGTAGAATTTGCAATGTGCTTCAAGGATATGCTAAGAGGACGAGAGACAATAGTAGGGTTGGATAAGGTCCAATACCACCTAGCTAACTTGACGATGCAATTACAAGATACAGTAAAAGCATAAGTCATGCACAAGCACATATGGTGTACCATGTGTGAGTTTGAAGCGAATCACAAAGATGAGTGTCCTATACTTGTTATCTATGTGGCGATGGGAGATTTAAGTCCATTCCTAGTCAGGCCACAAAAAGAATGGTGTGAAATTTGTAGACAATGGGGCCATGTACCACCCCACTCCCCAATCTTGGAGAAATAACAAAAGACAAATCATACTCCATTCTCTGAATTGTGTAAGTCTGTGGGACATGATGTCAAGAACTGTCAGTCAATCTAGTTGATGTATGACCATATCCATGATGTATTCTTGATATAAAAGGAACATAAGGGTGGTGATCGTGGTGGTTCAGAGAGAGGTGGATATCAAAGAGGTCCCTGAGGTGGATATGGGCGGGGTCGTGGATGTGGATATGGAGGAGGGGGAGTCAAACCTCCCACTTCCTTTAACTATGTAGAGATTGACCATGTATCAAGGTTTTGTATGAAACTACACTCTCACTGGGTATTCTTACAACCCATAACATATTACAAACGATTTTCTCGACCTCTTCAAGAAGTGGGAAGCGAAGAAGGAACATTGCAACATGGTACATATGAATCCATGCAGAAATAAGAAGAAGGATGAGGAAGTGGATTTACAGTTGATAACCCACTGAGGAGAAAAGATAGGAATGGACTTCAAGCATGGTGAAATATCAGGTCAAAGGTCATAAGGGAAGATAAGGAAGGTAGTGCAACCCCCTCCTAATTTTAATGTTGCTTAGTAGAATAAGTTTTTATGCAATGTGCAAAGGGCCCTCGAAGAAGGAGGAGAATGAGAGGAGCTACATCGCGTGACACAAAGGACACTTTAGGAGGCATAGATTCATGAATAATTCCAATGAGAGGCATATAGGTTGTTGGAAGAGTCTCGCACTTGGGAAGAACTATAACACGTGACCTAGAATTTGTTGGAGAAATCTCATGTGCACGAAGAAATACAACACGCAACACAGAGGTCATTAAAAGAAGAGCATGGACAAGAGGAGATGTGACACATTGAACAAATAGTGATTGAGGAATAGGTGCATGAGAATTTGAAACACACGCTGCATTAAGAAGCACTGCATGAGTTGGGTCACGAAGAAGACACTGAGGAGAAAATAAGTGACGTCTTCCATTGTTGTTTGAGATTGTTAAATGATCTTGATGCTATGAAAAAGTTGATGCAGATGATAGAAACTTGCATGGGCGGAAAAGGGGTGAAGAGAGATATATCAACCCCTCTACCATAAAGGGATATTTTCTAGGTAAATAAGCATAAGCGCACATGTGGAGAGTTCAAGATGATATCTAAACTTGGTAGGTATGAAATTGATGGGTTCATGTTGGATCTAGGTTGCAACGTGAACATCATGCCAAAGAAGTCTTGGGAATTTATGGGTAAACCATGTTTAGTTTGGTCGCCCATCCAACTATAGTTATAAAATTAGTAAAATATATATCCCATAGGCCGATTGGAACAATTTGAGGTGAAGATAGAAGGGGTGAAGATGAAGGCTAATTTTGAATTCATAGATATTATGGATGATTATGATCCCTACCCTGCACTACTTGGCATTGATTGGACATTCGATAAAAATGTGATGTTGAATTTGAAGAAGAGGAAGATGTCATTTGAGACGGAAATCCTACGCATGATCGCACCACGAGATCCTAATGAAGGGGACAAATACAATTAGCTAATGGATGAGGATGTGCAGAGCTCAGTTATTGAACATATCTAGAAGATCATGAGGCACGGGGAAGATTATATCAATTTCAGTATGGATGGAGAGATAAGTTGGTGGAGTGTGAATTGTTATGATATTGATTTGGATGATGCAATGGAAAGGTGGAGAAGAAAGCATTACGAAGTCTTTATAAGGAGATCTACATGTATCACCATTGAGGTATGCGAGAAAGAATTTGTATCCTACCGATTTGATGGGTTGGATCTGGTGGATATGTTTATTACCTAGATGACATGCATTCTCTAAAACCACTTGTTTCATACTCTTCGTACAATACTCATATGGATACCTACGCAATGGTGGGTAGTGCATCGAGAAATTCACGATGAATGGGAAATCATGGAAGAGATGATGAGGGAAAAATTTAGACCATATGTAGATAATAGTCGATACATGTGTTATTGTGAAATATTATAGATATCGAAGGAGTGAAATGGAGTTCACATTTAATATTTGAAGGCCCAGCACACACGACCGATAAATCACTCTATACCCTCGGTCCCCCTGTTCTCTACTTGTCCAAGTAGGGATTCGCGTATTCAAAAGATGGAAACTACTACTCCATATATGGTAAATGAAGGAACGTTCATTATTTCTATATTCCCCAACCTCATTAAGAACATATACGAGCTGAGCATGAGTCAAAATGAATTGGTTAATCAATGGATACTACCAAAACTGGTCAAGCCCATACCAATGCCTCCATGGAAAAAGATGACTACTTGGGCACATATGAGAAAGCGTTGTGACCCGCTAGGGGTCACTGGGAAAGAATAATATAGGGTGCACTATTGTAGGGGTGTGCAAGAAGTATGCACAACACCGATGGAGAATAAGGAATGACACATGTACGATTCCTTCTAAGTCATCATTGTTTGGGAATGTTCAGCAACAAAAAAGATTGGTAATAATAATGATCAATATGACAGTCGGTTATACCACATCAAGTTTATTAAATTTTTGGAAAAGAAGGTCATTAATGTTACTGAAAGGAGGATGATTTGCCCGATTTAGAATAAATACGAAGTTAAAATTGATCGCTAGTGAAAATATTGACATTAACATGATTGTTAGTACTAATCAACACCCAATACAATTGTTTTGATGGTTTGATGAAAGATGGTACCACCCAGCTCAAGGAAAGGATTGGATTGTAAATCCATGTTCGCAAAATAGTAGGTTCCATTATAGCTTCATTATCTTGAGGATGAGTGGAGTATCCTTCCCCCTTAATTCTTCCCTGAATTCTAAAAGTTCTCTTTCATGCTCATCCTAGCAATTTGTTGGCAGATAAGTGTGCATAACATTGTTACCTATTCAAAGATTGAATTCTCTTCTCCTATTGAATTCAGAACTATTCATAAAAATGACATCCTCAAGAAAACCCTAAGCATGACCAAAGTCTAAGTCCATGAAGGAACAATCCCTTTCTAATCTGATACTACCATGCAATGTACAGTTTGAAGGGTCGATGTTTGGGAAGGTTTCTTTGCTAAAATAAGTTACCAAAGTTGCACCTTGACAGGTATATAAAGGTTGTCCAAAAATAAGATGGTACAAAGCGCTTAGTGAATTAAAATGAATGAAACCTTTACAGAAATATAGCATTATTTCATTACTCAAGTTTCCACACTTCATTCGTTCCCTAGTTGTTCAGGAATGCATCCATTTCCTCCTCACATGAGTGCATGGGGGGTACCTATGGTTATATCATCACTATCTTATTGACGATAAAATTATGCACATGATTTCTGGACTACCCACTTCCGACAAAGATCCGACAAGTTGTCTGAAAGAAAAGGATGCAGCTCAGGAGGAGGTCTATTCTAGATTTGGCACAAGTAGAATAAAGTGAGTGGTTGTAATCCTATAAATTAATAATCCAACTATCTGGTTTACAAAACAATTGCTTGTATAGAAGCTCATACGAAAGTGTCGGAAAGAGGAATGCACTCTAGGAGTGGTCCTCATAATACAATGTTATGTTGAAGGGATTCAAATGGCCCGAGAACATTACTTTCTAAATGAGTTCATCATTGACTTTCTTAAATGCTCATGACTGGGGAAAATAATTAAATTATAGTTGGGTCATCCTTTTATTGGGTATGGTGTTATGGAAACCAAAACCAAGATCTGAAGAAGACCTAGAAGGTTCCCCCTCATTCATTTCTCAGTGGTTCCTAATTCTCTAGCATTCCAAGGATCATGTGGTCTAGGAAACAATTGACAAATACTTTAGCCAGTGGCTTACAAAATTAATTGTGTCTTCCAATGAGATAGTTGGCATCCTGACATGAATTTTTGACATGTATGCTAATTATCTTGAATTTAAGTGTGATTTCCTTAATGTTTTCATATCTCCCCACACAAAAATAGACACTATGAAAGTCGATCTCCCCTTATGGATTACAAAACATGACATCTTGGTGGGTGTTGAGGAGTGTTCCAATGATTACCATCCTCCCTTCTTATAGGTTTAATATGTGTTTGAATTTAGAACTAAGAAATCCCGGGAATGGAAGTGGGCTATGACCGCTACCCTATACCAAGACAAGGATTCCATGTCCAAGGAATGTGAGTCTCCCCTTTCAAATGAATGCAACCAGAACACCAGTGAGTAGGGAATAGACACCGAAGCTATATGAGAAAGAAAGAGCCCTTCCAAAACTCAATTCCAACCCCTTGTTAACCTTGACACTGGCGCAGAAGGTGATAGTTGTCCCTCCCTACATGTGACCAAAATTTTCAAAGAGGTATCAACAACCTTAGCCTGGACGAAGGTCTGACTTGGTTTTTTTAAATGTAGAAAAAACACTACCATGAAGCCAATAGATGTTGGCTCCCCAAGTTCCAATAGAAAAATCACTAAATTGGTGAAGGATATCTATGCTCAGCTGGCCAAACAACAAGCATTCCAAAATGATATGGTGTATAAGGTGGACATGCTAGGCCAACAAATTTCTCTACCATCACTATCGTATTATCCGTCCCTATAACCCCAATCCATCAAAGCTATAAGATTGAGCCAACAAAGAGTGTTGAGTGTCATCCTGTTTGCCATGATACCCTCTGATTCAGCAAGGAAAGAATTGGACCTTTCCCATGTCCCTACTACAGAGATACAGGGTTTCATCACTACTATGATCTACAAACTCAAGGAGAGGAATCAACATCTCACCTAAGAGCATACCCAAATCTGCACCCAGCTTAACTAGGAAGTCTCCAACCATTCTGAAACTGAATCCTGATTGCACCAAGAATCTAATGCATGCCGAGAGGTTGAGGCTACTCAAAAAGACCTCTAGTAATTGCATATTGTTGAGGTGGCTATGCATAAAAAAAACAAGAGTTAGTCTGGTGCCACTCTAGCAAGCCACACTGAAGTATATACTTAGCTAAATGAAGCTTATGTCCAAGTTTGTCCTCCTCCATAGGTCCAACCCAAGATTCCAGCACCTCAAAAACTTCAGATTATTATTGAGTGGATGCATCTCCTGGAATATTAGAATACCAAATTCCACATGTGGATTCAAGAATTAGTTCCAGAGGAGACAAAGTTGTAGAAACAGGTTGCAACCACTGAAGCAGTTGTCTAGGATGGCCTCAATAGGTGGCATGAATTTTCAAGGGTGGTAGTCTGCAGTTTCACTTTATGGAACCACTTACAAGCTCCCCCATAATTAACTATTATGAATGATAGAGTGTGCATGGACAAGGCCGAGGTCGCACAACAAAAGCATACCCTGACTTCTTTACTTTCAAGACACCATGCAATTATGATGAACACTAATGCATCAAAGAAAAAAGACATCATTGCAACTCTGGATGAGTAGTAGAGTATATCATATCTCATCACTTTTGTGGCTGATAAGGCCTTGATATTTTACACCCAAATAATGTCTACCAACCCCTTGACTGGGAAAATGAATGCAACAGACCTGATATCACCTCAGTTCTCAACAACCAATGTCGATGCAGTTTTTTAGCTCACCCAGGAAATCCAAGGCACCCTTAGTGAACCTGAACACCAATTCAAGGAGTTAATGAAATAACTCAAGAACACAATTCCATCTGTGGCATCAATCATTCCCTGAGGAAGTTGGCTTGAGGATAAGCCAAGTAATAGTGGTGGGGGCATGTTGGCACCCAATTGTTTAGTTAAATATCGTGTGTGCGCACAAATGAAGTTATATGCTCTCATTCTAGTTTTTTTCACACTCCAACATCTGTGTGTCAGGTAACATGAGGCATGCATGGCCGACCAATTTTTGTTAATGTGTGTTAGTTCAAGTTCTTCTAATGCATGTCGGTCTGTGTTTTGTGATGCACACCAGAAATGTCGAAATGCATGCAGGTGACATGCAGGACTAGCTTTCAGCTGAGCGAGTGGAGAAGACATGAAAGTGAATGAATGCCAAAGTAGAGAAGGATATAAAAGAAAGAAACAAAAATTGAAGAAAAGTTAGTTAGTTGGCGAATTGGCAAGTTGGCAAGTTTGATAGTTATCTAGCTTGTTGGTCAATGGGTTATTGTTGTATGGGAGTTATTGACCTCACTGTAAGCATATATTTTTTAATTTCCATGGTTGTAAATCTAAGTTTGTCACATTTATAAAGTCTAAACAAAGCACATGGAATGATGTAATGTAACAATGAGGAATTGCATAAGAGAGAAAGAATTTGTCATTATCAATGTATGAACTCCTTAATATTTTTTTGTGGTGACGAAATGACAATAATAAATTTGTCGTAATTCTGGTCTTATGGTGTGTTACTTGTGTGTCAATGGAATGTGTGTATTGTTGTTGGTTACTTTCAATGTTTAAGTAGTTTTCAATGGATTGTTTGAATTCCCACCTAGATGAAATTTTGTCTAATTAGTCCTTCATCATCACCGACAGAAGACCAGATTGTCTCTGTGATTCTCACGGCATCTCAAGTGAGACCTTCTTCAGTCTTTGGCTGAGGATTGATATATCGATGCCTTGGGGTTTGGTTGGTCAATATCTAGACAAACCCTGGGTCTTAAACCCCCCATCATTACGAAGGAAGTGTGCAAGTGCGACTGAGCTAACATTTGTTTTGTTTCATCAATTAATACCATGGAATCCTATAATTTTTCACAAATAAACCAATTTCTTCTTGGGTCTTCACCTCCTTCGTATAGTGAGAGGTGGTGGAATGCCATTTTGGTGGTTATCAAGGGTTTTGGTGGTTATGGTGGAGGCATTAATGGTCTTGAATATTTTAATTATTTTACTAGGTTCTTTGATTGAATGTACAAGAGGTTACACATATTAATAGATGATGAAATTACAGACATATATATATGAAACAGTACTAGATATTAACCTATACATGCTAAAAAAAACTCATTTTCATTATGTTAAGATGTCCAAACACTTGACATACTAATTTTTAGGTTTGTTGACTTTATTAATTTAAAAAATACATAAAACAATCTTGTTTATTTTGAAAAATATCCTTCCAATAGTATTCCTTATCTCCTACATGTATACCAATTTTAATATATTGATTCCATCATGTAGGCATCCCCTTCATGTATACCAATTTTTATATATTGATTCCATCATCTAGGTAATCAAATGTTGCACCAACACGTACATTTACATTATACTCTCCATAAAAATAAAATGTTAACATTAGGAAAAAAAATTGATATAGTTATGAATAATTTCCATATATATTGGGAAAAGTTATTCAAATTTCTAGGTTTCATATTCTTACCCAAAATATAGATCCATTATGTAGATATCTCAAAATATTTGTGCATGTCCAAGAAATTTATATTGATTCCATGCTCAATCCTAAGTATGAGATTTCTTTATAATATTCTGCAGTTCCATCTCTTTGAGGTTTTTTCTCACTACCTAGAAGTGGAGATTCATCCCCATGATGAGCATATATGTTCTTTATCTAACATGGAACTTGGATTGAAGAAACATTTGATCTTCTCCTACTTGGCTTTAGGAGATTTGTGGTAGATATTATTTCCTATTTAGAGCCGCACACTTTAAGATCATCTCTACCTTATGAAAATCATATATATGTTGTGTTTTTATTTAGTAAACTTTCAATGCTTGCAACTTATATTTTTGTAATCTTCTCTCTTTATGTTCAGGTTGCATAGATGTGCTTTATCTAACATAACATGGAACTTGGATTGAAGAAGCATTACATCTTCTCCTTCTTTACTTTAGGAGGTTTGTGATAAATATTATTTCCTATTTAAAACCTCGAACTTTAAGATCATCTGCAGCTTATGAAAATCATATATATATTGTATTTCTCTTTTCATTATAATTAATTTATAATGAAAATAAATATATTATACTATATCTAACTCTATTTGAAATATTTATTATATCACTAATTACATTAATAAAAATAGAAACATCAATTTATAAATTTTCATATAAAACACTTAACCCATACTACAAATTCATTATAATATATTACCCATTTACCTCACACTCTAAAAGATAGTGCTTTTCCATTTTTATTTAGTAAACTTTCGATGCGTGCAACTTATATTTTTATAATCTTCCATGTTCACGTTTCCCTCACACTCTAAAAGATAGTGCTTTTCCATTTTTATTTAGTAAACTTTCGATGCGTGCAACTTATATTTTTATAATCTTCCATGTTCACGTTTCCCTTTCTCTTTATGTTATATTTTTTTAAACATCCCGTTCAATGTTACATCCTTGTATCAATTTTCTTTTTAGGTATGCTTTATGTACACATATTTGCAAAGTTGGACATTAATATTACCTATTGAAACGGATGGACAGTCACTCTGACCATCCCATGCTCTGAATATGATAGACTATGAGCTGAATTTGCTTAAACACCTTGACCATCCCATGCTCTGAATACGATAGACTATCAGCTGAATTTGTATCACCGAGAGAATAAATTTCACAACATTGCCCCCCCAAAAAAAAAAGAAAAAACAACAACATTGTCTTGATGATAGTGGTTTTACTATTTAACATAGACAGTGAACGTTAAATAGATACAAGGTACAGGGATTTTAAAATTTGATTTATGTACAAATGTGGTTAAATAAAATATAATACATGACGTTGTGAAAAGATGATGTATATTAAGTTTAAAACAGATCCAATCATTCCATAAGGCGTAGCGCTGACACAGTCGGGTACGCAATATTGTCGTTCATTCAAACAATTTTGAATTCTTAAATATATGAAACCTCACAGTTCCATACTATCACAGCCGCTAACTTCTTGTTGGTGAACACAGAAAGGTTTATCGCTGGTAAAAATATGAAAGCTGGTAAAAATATGAAAAGATTGATTGTAATTATGTGGCTGTCATAATTAAAGGTTGTATAAATGTAAATCTAATATTGTAAAATGATAAAATGTTAATTGTGGAATAAATTTGTAATTTCAATTAAGTTTGTTAATCATTTGAACGTGGCAATTAGATGTTCAAACAATAATGTCTTAATCATATTAAGTAAATATTAAAAACGCTAAAAAGTAATGAACATAAGATCTCTTTCATTGATTTGGAAAGACGACTAAGAATATGCTAGAATCTTCAATTGATAACCATACAAAGATCATTAAATGTAACTATTGTCAATAAGTATAAACCTTTTGGCATAATTAACCTACTAGCCTTTAGGCTTAATTAACCTACTTTAAAAAAAAATTAGGTTTAATGGTGGACGTGGATGACGCTGGACATTTTTCAGGAGAGAAAATATATCCCAAGGCAGTTGAAGAGTACCGCATTACTTGCCCGAAATCCATCATTCACTAAACGTATCTTGTCTGTAATGGCTAAAGAGACCAAGTAGCTGTGAAGCTCTTTTCCTTGTTTTCTGCCTACATCCAAGATGCATCAATACCAGAAGTTTCTGAAACGAGCCTTCTTGAATAGCCTCTAACGCTACAGAAGGGCTGTCCGAGTACCGGCAAAGTGTCCATAAAATCGACACGGCAAATTCTGTTGCCAATTCCGAAACTCGCAGAATTTTCTCTGAAATAACAGGCACGGTAAAAGCATGGTCATATGCAGTAGATCGACCCTGGGCACAGTTGCAAAGCTGATCCAGCGCACCCAAACTCTTTTCGCAAACGTTTCTGTCTGCATGAGGAAGTATCTCCAACAAAAGAGCAATAGCCCCGCCCTCTACCAGCTTCTCTCTGATAATTTCCTCTGCGGCTATGTAGTAGATGGTGGTAATTGTAGCCGCCTTCGCAGGTGTAAAAGTGAACGGCTCGTCATTTCTAAGCAACTGAACCAATCCCTCTGCAAATCCCTCGGTTGCTCGCAGCTTTTCCTGGCACAGAGGGTCTGCAGCTACCAATTCTTGGAGGATCAAAATTGCATTCGTTTTTCCCTCGGGACTTCCCTCTACAAGAATTTGCGTTATGCAAAGAAGAGCCTCAGAAGAACTAGTAATCAATCCGCAGGTCTCTTCATCTACAGGGCTAATCATTACCAATGTTCCCAAGGCTTCCTCGCATACTTCCACAGACTCTTTCAACTTCTCCATTGCCCCTTTACACTGACCAAAAAGTACGGACACTGCCAGCTTGATGGAGGCAATACCTTCTCTCTTTGTGTAACGTTGCTTGCCCAAAGCCGCTTTAAGCTTCTGCATGGCTTGTTTCAACTTCGGTCCAGTCTTGGACGAATTAACCTCTGCTAAAATGACATCGATGACCTGCGCGGAATCGAGCATTCTTTCTACAGATCCGCTCGCAGGATTTCCCTGCTGCACGCACCAATGTTGAATACATCGGCGCAACAGGTGGTTCGGGATCAGTTCCCCATTGTCACGAAGGACCTTATTGGTGACGGGGCATTTAATATTGTTGCGTGAAGAAGAGCATCGGCTCACCCAGGCCTCAATGCTATGACGATCATAGGTGATGCCGGTAGACAAAACAACAGGATCCTTCATCAAATCCAGGGATATCGGGCATCTGAACTGTTCAGGCACCTCGGCCTCCTTAATCTCACCCATACTACTTTACCAAATTCTGATATTTCTTCTTCTTGTATTTCTCCTCGGCTCCTTAATCTCTCGGCTCCTAGCTGTATGTCTTCGATTGAGCTAGGCTGCGAACGAATAATTATATAAGAGACATGGGAAAGGAGAAAAGAGGGTTTATGAATTTGACCTYCAGGAAACGATCTGCAGAAAAACGTAGAGACTACGCCTCTRTAAAAATGGTATCAGCACATCCATTTCAGAAGAGAGCTTGTGGAAGAGTGCAGGCTTGGCAGTAATGAAAATACGGAATGTTGCAGAGCATAGACTCGGTGTGCATGACCTACATGCCTTATCGGGAYATCAGTTAAACTCCATTTCGGGAATATCGCGTTTCAGAGGGATTCCAATTTCTAACATTGTCACAGTTGAAAGACAAAAGCAAGGTCAGAAGTCCAAAAGCGATTCCAATTTACTAACATTGTCGCGGAATGACAAAACCCGTGTCAAAGTGATTTACAATTAGTTAACGGAAGTAGGATTTCCACCCGGTTGCAGTTCCGCGAAGGAAAGTTCTCTGACATCATATGGGTTGTGTGAAGAATTCTATGATAAAGGCATGATCGACTTATACCGTCAAAGTTTTTTTGGGACACTCTAATGGTCAAAAGATTGGTGATTGGTGCATCGAATATACGATAAGGTGAAATTTCTATATGCATGTAAGCCAAATTTCTATATACATGTAATAATGCTGTAATAATACATGTAATAATGCTGTAATAATGGGTATTTTTCATTAACTTAATTATTTAAATCTTCAAATCCAACAATTTATTGTGAGATTTCAAGTAAAAAAAGTTAAAAAGTAGAATGTTTAAGGGTAAGTGCAAGTTAATGATGGTCTCTCATGAAGGGTTAGTGGCAATTCAAACCTAGAAAACAACATACGTTAACTTGGAAGGATTATTGAAAGATACTTTTATAATGAATTTGAATATAATGTAAGAAGATGAAACTTAGAAAATTGAACTAACTTTCCAAATACACAACTTTTACATCGACCACAATAACCTCCACGATATCTACCTTTAACTTGATAACTTATATCATTTATTCTTCTTGGGTAGCCTTAGTTTTACTATGTTTACTATGTATTATACACTATTTAATAATTAGGTTTATTTTGCATTGTGTTAGTATTTTGCGATGTTGTGTGTCAATTCTTCACATATGACACACCATTTAGGTTTGGCATTTTTTAAATTATGAATGAAATATTTTTTTTTAATGGTTGTTATGATATGTCAAATTTCATAATAATATCTAATTTGGACTATTTTAACATTAGTATATTTGTCGTTTAATTTCCAATGTTTACAATAATATTTTGTATGCCCTTTATTCACAACAAAAGTGCACCACAATTCACTTCTTGTTAGGGAAATATCTTACGATAAATTTGCATCATTTCAAGATTTTATTAAATTTTATTATCTAATCAAGATGTAGTGTAGTCATCATTAGATTCAATCTACTAGAATTTTTAAAGGACATGTTCATAGGTCTATATCTCATACATTCTTAGTCATCATCGGTTTCAATCTACTAGAATTTTTTTAAGGACATGTTCATAGATCTATATCTCATGCATTATTAGTGGTGCCATAATTATTTGGAAAAATCATGAAAGAAACCATTGAATAAGTAATTATTTATCAGTAGTACATTGAATAAGTAATTATTTATCAGTGGTATATGGAATCTATCTATGGAGATCCTTAAATAATTTGCCATATTCTCATATCGACTCGGTCATCAATTGTTTGATTTTTTGAGATACCAAATGTTCATTATATCTTGTCTTAAAAAAGAGAAAAAAAACTTTCTTAATTTCTTCTTTTATTCTGTTTAATTGTTAGTGAAATTCATGAACCAAGTTAAGGCAATTTTTATTAATGCCCTAGAAAATTGTGTTATTTTTTATTGGCACCCAAAGTTTTGGGTAAATATGTCACACATGCACAAATGAAGTTGTGCATGCCCATTCCATTTTTTCTTAAACTCGAGCAACTACGTGAGGGGAACGGGAGGCACACGTGTCATATCAAATTTTGTTAATTTGCACCAATTCATGTTCT
>JASDQU010509195.1:0-10574 GCA_032191745.1 Picea mariana | reverse complement strand
TTCGAGGTTTTTTCTCACTACATAGAAGTAGAGATTCATCCCTCATGATCAACATATATGTGCTTTATCTAACATGGAACTTGGATTGAAGAAACATTTGATCTTCTCTTACTTGGATTTAGGAGATTTGTGATATATATTATTTCCTATTTAGAGTATCACACTTTAAGATCATAGACCATTTATACCTTATGAAAATCATATGTATGTTGTGTTTCTCTTTTCATTATAAACTTAATTATGATAAATATAGATATATTATGCTATATCTAACTCTATTTGAAATATGTATTATATCACTAATTACACTAATAAAAATAAAAACATCAATTTATAAATTTCCACCTAAAACACTTAACCCATACTGCAAATTCATTGTAATATAATATTCATTTACCTCACACTCTAAAAGATAAGATAGTTCTTTTCCATTTTTATTTAGTAAACTTTCAATGCTTACAACTTATATTTGTATAATCTTTTATCTTTATGTTCACGTTTCCCTTTCTCTTTATGTTATATATTTTTAAACATCCCATTCAATGTTACATCCTTGTATCAATTTTCTTTTTAGGTATGCTTTATGTACACATATTTGCAAAGTTGGACATTAATATTACCTATTGACAATTACCTCTTGGCACGGATGGACAGTCAGTCAGACCATCCCATGCTCTGAATATGATAGACTATGAGCTGAATTTGCATAAACACATTTGTATCACGGAGAGAATAAATTTCACACATTGTCTTGATGGTAGCGGTTTTACTATTTAACATAGACACTGAACGTTAAGTAGATACAAGGTACAACTGTTAGGTAAATAAAATATAGGGATTTTAAATTTTGATTTATGTACAATTGCGGCTAAATAAAATATAATACATGACGTTGTGAAAACATGTTGTATATTAAGTTTAAAACAGATCCAATCATTCCATAAGGCGTAGACACAGTCGGGTACGCAATATTGTCATTCATTCAAACAATTTTGATATTGTCTTTCATTCAAATAATTTTGAATTCTTAAATATATGAAACCTCACAGTTACATACTAGCACAGTCGTTAACTCACTGCTGGTTAACATCGAAAGAATTAAGGCTGGTAAGATATGAAAGGATTGAAAGGCTTAATGGTAAGCTATGAAAGGATTTATTGTAATTATGTGGTTTAAGGTTGGTAAGATATGAAAGGATTGATTGTAATTATGTGGTTTAAGGTTGGTAAGATATGAAAGGATTGATTGTAATTATGTGGCTGTTATAAGTAAATGTGACGTAAATATAAATCTAATACTATAAAATGATAAAAAGTTTATAGTGGAATAAATTTGTAATTTCAATTAAGTTTGTTAATTATTTGAACGTGGTAATTAGATAATCACACAGTAATTTCTTAATTATATTAAATAAATGTTAAAAAGTGAACAAGAACTTTTAAAAATGCTAAAAAATTAAAAAATGGTAGAAAGTTAAGAAAATGAAATTTTTTCAAACTTAACTTAATTTAGAAAAAATTAAGTTTAATGGTGTACGTGGATGACGCTGGACTTTTCAGGAGATAATATATCCCAAGGCAGTTGAAGAGGACCGCATTACTTGCCCGAAATCCATCATTCACTAAACGTATCTTGTCTGTAATGGCTAAAGAGACCAAGTAGCTGTGAAGCTCTTTTCCTTGTTTTCTGCCTACATCCAAGATGCATCAATACCAGAAGTTTCTGAAACGAGCCTTCTTGAATAGCCGCTAACGCTACAGAAGGGCTGTCCGAGTACCGGCAAAGTGTCCATAAAATCGACAAGGCAAATTCTGTTGCCAATTCCGAAACTCGCAGAATTTTCTCCGAAATAACAGGCACGGTAAAAGCTTGGTCATATGCAGTGGATCGACCCTGGGCACAGTTGCAAAGCTGATCCAGCGCACCCAAACTCTTCGCAAACGCTTTGCAAAGCTGATCCAGCGCACCCAAACTCTTCGCAAACGCTTCTGTCTGCCCGAGGAAGTATCTCCAACAAAAGAGCAATAGCCCTGCCCTCTACCAGCTTCTCTCTGATAATTTCCTCTGCGGCTATGTAGTAGATGGTGGTAATTGTAGCCGCCTTCGCAGGTGTAAAAGTGAACGGCTCATCATTTCTAAGCAACTGAACCGATCCCTCTGCAAATCCCTCGCTCGCTCGCAGCTTTTCCGGGCACAGATGGTCTGCAGCTACCAATTCTTCGAGGATCAAAATTGCATTCGTTTTTCCCTCAAGACTTCCCTCTACAAGAATTTGCGTTATGCAAAGAAGAGCCTCAGAAAAACTAGTAATCAATCGGCAGGTCTCTTCATCTACAGGGTTAATCATGACCAGCGTTCCCAAAGCTTCCTCGCATACCTCCACAGACTCTTTCAACTTCTCTGTTGCTCCTTTACACTGACCGAAAAGTACGGGCACTGCCTGCTTGGTGGAGGCAATACCTTCTCTCTTTGTGTAACGTTGCTTGCCCAAAGCCGCTTTAAGCTTCTGCATGGCTTGTTTCAACTTCCGTCCAGTCTTGGACGAATTAACCTCTGCTAAAATGAGATCGATGGCCTGAGCGGAATCGAGCATTCTTTCTACAGATCCGATCGCAGGATTTCCCTGCTGCCCGCACCAATGTTGAATACATCGGCGCAACAGGTGGTTCGGGATCAGTTCTCCATTGTCACGAAGGACCTTATTGGTGACAGGGCATTTAATATTGTTGCGTGAAGAAGAGCATCGCCTCAGCCATGCCTCAATGCTATGACGATCATAGGTGATGCCGGTAGACAACACAACAGGGTCCTTCATCAAATCCAGGGATATCGGGCATCTGAACTGTTCAGGCACCTCGGCCTCCTTAATCTCACCCATACTACTTTACCAAATTCTGATCTCTCTTCTTGTATTTCTCCTCGGCTCCTTAATCTCTCGGCTCCTAGCTGTATGTCTTCGATTGAGCTAGTCTGCGATTGAATGTGTTGGAACAAATATTGAAATTTTGGCTTTCGGTAGCTTAGGAGGAAAAGATTTATAGTGTTTAGCTACCGAAAGTGCAGATTTTCAGTAGCTTAAATCTCAGTTTTCATATGCCCTTAACTGCCGAAAGTGTATTGTCCAAGACTAAGCACTCAAGAGTCACATGGAGGAAGAGCTCAAGAGGGGGGCACAAAAAAAAAAAAATAAATAAATAAAATGCAATAAATGGAAATAAAATCACTAAAATAAGGTTTTACAAAATGCCACGTCATCATTTCGGGTTTCGGCCATCGGAGGTTTTGTCGACGAAATTTTTGTTTTCTATTTCCCGAATCCCGAAATTGGGGTTTCGGGACTTTTGGTGGTTTACGATGCTCCGAAATTGCACTGTTAGCCACCGAAAGCCAGGACTTTCGATAGCTAAGATACCTTTGTTTTAGACGTATTAGCCACCGAAATCACAGATTTTTCATATGCAAAAAATTGCCTCAGCAAAAAATCAGTTTTCTCACTCGTGGAGAGGCCGTTTTGTGCGCTCAAATGGTCGATTGACATCTACAGATTCTAGGCTTTCCATTGGTGTATTCATATTTTCATTTGGAGCTTGGGAAGACAGTCAAAAGTCCCCCGAAAGAGGAAGTTCGTTTTCAGAAATGTGGCGTTTTTTACTGTGTTGTGGCATTATTTTTAAATGATGATTTTGAGTGACTCGAATATCATTTTGAGAAACGGTCAGAGATTTTTGTGCCGAACACATCAGAGATCAATAACCTCTATCAGTTTTCCTACAAGTGTCACAGATTGGGAGAATCGAATCCATCTTCGAGCCTTAATTTTCGGATCTCAGAATTTCTCCGTTTGACACATGTTTTTGAAAGGCAAATCTGGTGAAAATGAAAACGGATCTCAGGAAACCAAGAGAGGTTTTTGGTCAGAAAAAATAGATGAACAAAAACCTCTTTCATTTTATACACAACTGTCACGATTCAAGGGATACAGAACCATAACCACATCCCCAGTTTTCAACAGTTCGGCCGATTTTCTATGGCAGAAAGTTTTCGAATTTGATGGTAACTGTTGTTATCTTTTGGGAGGATTTCGACCTCAATACCTAAATGAAATGCCTGTTCATTTCTAGAGGGATTTATTTTGGAATCCAAATCATTTTTCAGTTATTCGAAAGGGGGCAGAAGACATATATTATTGTATCTTCTTGAAGAAAAAGGGGGAACAGCTCGGGAGCCTTTTGGAGGCTGGGTTTGTAATGCATTCATTTTCAACAAATATAGAACATAGTGCCAAGAGATTCTACACCTTGTCACTGTCTAATTCTATCTTCTTCATGTGTTATTGTTTCTGAAGTTTTCATCACTTCTCTTTCTTCCTTTCATTCATTAATTCATCTTGTAATGGTTACAATTCAGTAATACTTCTGTTGTAGCTAATTTAAAGCCTGCCTTAAAGTGCATTTTTTCCTCTGTTTTGCCGTGAGTAGAACAAGACCTGCATCTTAATTGTTTTGCCTTATTTACAAGTTTTATTTGTTCATAGCTTTTGCTCTGTCTTGCTATGAGTGAGACAAGACCTATGTTCAGATATTTGAAGTTTGGTGTTATTTCTTCTATTGAAAGGAGGACCAGACTTATCAGAATTAGATACCTGGCATTTTCTTTCAGTTTTGTTCATCCCCTATATTCTATCCATCCTCATGATTTTAAAATGAATTAGACAAACGAGGTCATGCCTTTTTGTTTCTTATCTATAAATGAGTGGAATGACTGTTTTAGACCTAGTTCTAGAAGCCTCCTATGACTGATCAATCAACAAAATTTATTTCTTTTAAAATGTGCTAAGGCTTGGCTCTTTTACAACCTAGAGTCAACTCTTGCGACAACATTTTTTGGCGCCATTGTTGGGGACGGAGGATGAAGTTGTCTTCCCTGGGATACGACAAAGTTCAGATCTATCTCTTGATGGTGAACAAGGGATATGCATTCAATTGGTTGTGATCATTCACCTGGTGACTCCTTGGTTTGTAGACTCTACATGATTTTGTTGGCAACTCCGCTGGTCTCAAATGTCGAATTCATTCGCTTCTCGAATTGCTACAAGGTTTGCCCCTCTAGACTTTACAAATGTTTATGGCTTTCCAAACACTGTTCCAGACATTAAAATTTGGGAAGATGTCCGTCCTAAATTTGGAGAATATGAGGACAACAATCCCGGTCAACACTTGTTTGAATTCCACAAGCTCATGGAGGAATTAAATGTACATCATGAAGATGTCCTCATGAAATTTTTTATGTTTTCATTGGAAAAACATGCTAGACTCTGGTATAAATATTTACCCCATTCCGGTATTCCTTCTTTGAGATGTTTTCACACACTTTTACATCAACATTGTAAGAGGATATATTAAGCTAAAATCCTTTTTGAAGATTGTTGCAATATAGGATTCATAAGACAAAAAGATCATACAAATCCTCTTGAAGAGGAGGAAGAAACAATAGAAATTTCTCAAGTTCATAAAGATGATCAGTATGAGGAAGAGTTGGCTCATAAAGATGCTAGATCTTGTGAACTTACTCAAGAAGAAGATATTCAGCATCATGGTTAACCTACAAAAGAGATAGAAAGGAATGATTGTTGTTTTATCCAGAAAATACAGAGACCACCTTCTCCTTTAACTAAAGAAGAGATGGGTCTGCTCCTGCACAACTATGTTGCAGCCCCTACTCACACAGATTTGCAGCTTTCACACAGTCCTGGATATGAGTGTCAAACTTCTTCCATTTCTGAAAATGTAAATCTGTTTTTAAATTATAACAGTCATGTATTTCATGGAACTTTACAGGAAGTTAGTGAACCTATTTATGATGATTTCCTGCTAGAAGATCAGATTTTAGACTCTACTTTGTTTCATGAAAAAGATACGGTTGCCATGTTTAATGATCCTGAAGTAAGTTTGTTGTTCGAAAATGCTTTAGACTGTGATTTGCAGAAGTATGATTCTGAAATAAATAGTATGCCAGAGATAGTAACAAAGTGTCCTTTGCTTGAGAGATCCACAGTTGATGTCCCGAGTTTTTGTCTGACTGATGACCCTCTTGAGTTATTTGTTGAACCTAAATATGATGAGTATAGTGATGATTATTTCATCATTACTGTAGAACAACTTGCTGCAGATTTTTCATGGAGGGATGAGGGTCTTCAGACAAGATTGTGCCATGATTTTAGAGATGCCATTGCAGATGATCTTGAAGGGTGCTCAGATATTCTCTTCAAGAATGATCCTAAGCATTAAAAATCAGAACATAGAGTAGTCCTGGATGTTTTAAAACCTCAGGATGATATATTTTTCCAAGATCCTTTTGCTGATATTTTAGATTCATTTAATGGAGGAGTATGCTATGTCATGGATATTTGGTCACAAGAATTGATGAAAGGTTTGAAAATTCATGATCACCAACAGGTAAGATGGGAGTTGTCAGTTTCCTTTTTCAGCCTGCTCAAAGAAAGTGTGAGAAAATTTCAAATAAGTAGACAATTATTGGATTGGCTTCACTGGCATTTTCGTATCATTTGATTCAGTGGGAATTTTTTAGTAGTTAGAGTAGGTGATGTATATAAATAAGCTTGAATTCAAGCATTAGATTACAGCGGTGGTTCTCAATATGTTTTTAGTTCAGTTTTGAATCCAGTATGGTTTTGTTTTAAATCATTACAACTCCATAGCCCAATGGATGAATAAGTGGTTTTTCGTTCCGAAAAGATGCAAGTAAAGTGATAGGGTTCAGAGTTTGATAAGGATGATTTCGGGTCGCCCAATGGATGAAGGCACTTGGTCTACTATTCTTGGCACTTTACAGGAAAGCACCATTCCTAGATGGAGCCTATGTTGGAACAAATATTGAAATTTTGGCTTTCGGTAGCTTAGGAGGAAAAGATTTATAGTGTTTAGCTACCGAAAGTGCAGACTTTCGGTAGCTTAAATCTCAGTTTTCATATGCCCTTAACTGCCAAAAGTGTATTGGCCAAGACTAAGCACTCAAGCATCACATGGAGAAATAGCTCAAGAGCAGGTACAAAAAAAAAAAAAAAATGCAATAAATGGAAATAAAATCACTAAAATAAGGTTTTACAAAATGCCACGTCATCATTTCGGGTTTCGGCCATCAAAGGTTTGGTCGACGAAATTTTTGTTTTCTATTTCCCGAAACCCGAAATCCTGAAATCCCAAAATCCGGGTTTCGAGATTTTTGGTGGTTTACGATGATTCGAAATTGCACTGTTAGCCATCGAAAGCTAGGACTTTTGACAGCTAAGATACCTTTGTTTTTGACGTGTTAGCCACCGAAATCACAGATTTTTCATATGCAAAAAACTGCGTCAGCAAAAAATCAATTTTCTCATTCTTGGAGAGGCCGTTTTGTGCACTCAAATGGTCGATTGACATCTATAGATCCTAGGATTTCCATTGGTGTATTCATATTTTAATTTGTAGGTTGGGAAGGCAGTCAAAAGTCCCCCGAAAGAGGAGGTTCGTTTTCAGAAATGTGGCGTTTTTTACTATGTTGAGTCATCATTTTCAAATGATGATTTTGAGCGACTCGAATATCATTTTGAGAAATAGTCAGAGGTTTTTGTGCTTAACAAATCATAGATCAATAACCTCCCTCATTTTTCCTACAGGTGTCACAGATTGGGAGAATCGAATCCATCTCCGAGCCTTAATTTTCGGATCTCAGAATTTCTCCGTTTGAAACATGTTTTTGAAAGGTAGATCTGGGTAAAATGGAAATGAATCTCAGGAAACCGAGAGAGGTTTTTGGTAAGAAAAAATAGATGAACAAAAAACTCTTTCATTTTATACACATCTTTCACGATTCGAGAGATATAGAACCATAACTGTAGCCCCAGTTTTCAGCAGTTCGGCCCATTTTCTATGGCAGAAAGTTTCTGAATTTGATGGTAATTGTTGTTATCTTTTGGGAGGATTTTGACCTCAATACCTACATGAAATGCCTGTTCATTTCTAGAGGGATTTCTTTTGGAATCCAAATCTTTTTTCAGTTATTCGAAAGGGGGCAGAAGACATATATTATTGTATCTTTTAGAAGAAAAAGGGGGAACAACTCGGGAGCCTTTTGGAGGCTGGGTTTGTAATGCATTCCTTTTCAACAAATATAGAATAGAGTGCCAAGAGATTCTACACCTTGTCACTATCTAATTCTTTCTTCTTCCTGTGTTATTTTTTCTGAAGTTTTCATCACTTCTCTTTCTTCCTTCCATTCATTAATTCAGCTTGTAATGGTTACAATTCAGTAATACTTCTGTTGTAGCTAATTTAAAGCCTGCCTTAAAGTGCAATTTTTCCTTTGTTTTGTCGTGAGTAGAACAAGACCTGCATCTTAATTGTTTTGCCTTATTTACAAGTTTTATTTGTTCATAGCTTTTCCTCTGTCTTGCTATGAGTGATACAAGACCTATGTTCAGATATTTGAAGTTTGGTGTTATTTCTTCTATTGAAAGGAGGAACAGACTTATCATAATTAGATACCTCGCTTTTTCTTTCAGTTTTGTTCATCCTCTATATTCTATCCATCCTCATGATTTTAAAATGAATTAGACAAATTAGGTCATGCCTTTTTGTTTCTAATCTATAAATGAGTGAAATGACTGTTTTAGACCTAGTTCTAGAAGCCTCCTATGACTGATCAGTCAAGAAAATTTATTTCTTTTAAAATGTGCTAAGGCTTGGATCTTTTACAGCCTAGAGTCAACTCTTGCGACAACAGAATGGATGGAACGAATTATTATATAAGATACATAGGGAGGGGAGAAAAGAAGGTTTATGAATTTGACCTCTAGGAAACGATCTGCAGAAAAACTTAGAGACTAGGCCTCTGTAAAAATGGTATCAGCACATCCATTTCAGAAGAGAGCTTGTGGAAGAGTGCAGTCTTAGAAGTAATGAAAATATTGAATGTTGCAGAGCATAGACTTGGAGTGCATGACCTACATGCATTATCGTGACATCAGTTAAACTCCATTTCTGGAATATCGCCTTTCAGAGGGATTCCAATTTCTAACATTGTCACGGTTGAAAGACAAAAGCAAGGTCAGACGTCCAAAAGCGATTCCAATTTACTAACATCGCCGCGGAATGACAAAACCCGTGTCAAAGTGATTTACAATTAGTTAATGGAAGTGGGATTTCCACATGGTTGCAGTTGCACGAAGGAAAATTCTCTGACATCATATGGGTTGTGTGAAGAATTCGATGATAAAAGCATGATCGACTTATAAAGTCAAAGTTTTTTTGGGACACTCAATATGACGTACATCAACCTCTATTGGTCGTGCATCGAATATACGATAAGGTGAATTTTTTATATACATGTAAACGATTTGTTTTTATTTATTTATTTATTTTAATAGCAGAATTGGCTAATATAAATTCTCGTGGATATCTTAATTTTTCATTGTTAAAATTGTGTTTTTAATATATAAGTGGATTTAGTATTTTTAAAAATTTTGGTACATTCATATTATACAAACTTAACTACTTAAATCTTCAAATCCAACAATTTATTGTTAGATTTCAAGTAAAAAAAGTTAAAAAGTAGAATGCCTAGGGGTGAGTGTCAGTTAATGATGGTCTCTCATGAAGTGTTAGTGACAATACAAACATAGAAAACAATATATGTTAACTTGGAGGGATTATTCAAGGTACTTTTACAATGAATTTGAATATGGTGTAAGAAGATGAAACTTAGGAAATTGAACTAACTTTCCAAATATACAACTTTTATTCATAGACATTGTGAATAACTAGGTCAAATTCGATTTTTTCTAGAAGTGGTATCTTATTTTTCCAACAAAATATAAGGTATATGTTTTCGTTCGTGCAGGTGTTAAGTGTCTTAACAATGGAATTTCATTCCAAAAACTTGTATACTTGTAAATAACCCATCTTTATTGTGGTGTGTATTTTTTGAAAATTTTTAATATTAATTTTATATTTTCTTAAAATTATCAAAGTCAACATATGCCTGAAATTGCAGTGTCTTTTGTTCGTGCAGGCCAAAAGGGTCTAAAATGATGAAAACAATTTTTTTTTAGATCGTAGGTATCAGTCTCATCTTGGGTCGCATATAACTCATTTGAGAACAAAACAATTTTATTTTTTTAGATCATAGGTATAAGTCTCATCTTGTGTCGCATATAACTCATTTGAGAACAAAACACTTTTATTTTTTTAGATCGTAGGTCTCGGTCTCATCTTGTGCATATAACTCATTTGAGAAATGGTTAGGCCAAGAAAAAGTTATAGCAGAAACAAGAGAGGTATGTATTATAGGGTTTTGATACATGTGAAAACATAAATAAATTAAAAATAGTAAACGATAATAATTTAAAAAAAAAAAATTAAATAGTTGAAATATGCATAACTGACTCGATCCATGTCTATAATTTCATCAACAACTGAATTGTTTATCCTATAGAAAAATAATGTCAAAGACAAAGATATAGAGGGGTATTCACAAAAATGGAGCTTTTATGAATTTGCAGACCGAACCACTAGGT
>JASDQU010509194.1:30204-40428 GCA_032191745.1 Picea mariana | reverse complement strand
TAGTGAAGCTGAGCAGCAGATCAAAGGCAATAAAACAAAATTTGTGGCTGAGCAGTTAAGAAGATCAGAGATGGTTAAATCAGAGCAGCAGAGCAGAAATGGTAAGCAAGCTATATCAGAATAAGCAAACTGGTTTGAGAAAGATTTTTATTCAAGAAACTAGGGTGGAAGGGTGGTGCTAGGGAGACGTATGTCTCTTTCTCTGCAAGTGAGTTCTTGTAGAATCTGAAGGTTGATGCCTTCATGCAGTTGGTGCTGAAGTAAAAAGGAAGTCGGTGCTTCCACCCAGTGGGTGCTGGGATTCCGTGGGAGTTGGTGCTCTCAGCCAGTTGGTGCTGACAATCAGAGGTTGTAGCCTCTATGAGTTGGTGCTCATAAAAGTTGAGATGTAACGAAGTTGAAGCTTGCTGAACATCTTAAGAAGACGAGGTTTTTTTCCCTGGTTGGGTTTCCTCTTGAAAAATCTGTGTCTCATACTTGTGNAAATGTTTAATAATCTACACTAACTGATTCACCCCCCCCCTCTCAGTTAGTTCATACCTGTAACATTCATATCATTATGCATCAATCAAATTGAAGTCCCTTAACCATACTATTGGGGCTACTGTAATTTTCTACCATAATTGCTTTAAAGGTTGATGTTGACCCAAAAATATGCTCTGGGATCAACATGGTGTTTTACACAGTTACTTATCCATAAAAACCCCTTGATGCTATGGTTCCAGTCAAATACAGTGGCGGGGGTCATAGTTACTATGGCCTCTGCCCTTGAAAGAGTATCAGTTGGTTGCTTTCAAGGATTTGTGGGCCTTCCCATGACATTTCTTCCTCATGTCAAGGCTGATTGATTCAGGGAATACAACACTTCCAAGTGGTAGGGATCGGGACAAGATTTTCAATGAGCTATAATGAGCTTGATTCTGAGTTAGTATGATCCATATGAGGTGCGCAAAGTTAACGTCAACCGAATGGATAAAACCAATATCTGTGGCTTCTTGGTTTGATTTTGTTCAGATTATGGTATCAAAGGGAAAATCAAACCCATACATGGTGTAGGGCAGTGTGAGACCTTTCCAATGGTATATCCCGTGCTTGGTTTCAAACCCCGGTTGGTAAGAACGAGCCTTCACAAGTTTATGACCACTTTTGGACATCAAATTGGTTGCAGTGCTTCATGATTTAAAATTGGTGGGTAAAGTGTTATAAATCAGATATTCAGCGATGCCATGCTGTAATAGACTCAGAAATCTTTCCAATGACATCTTATTTTCCTCATTCTGACTCCAGATGGCCAGCTTATAGCTGTCACAAGTTGGCCAATAATTTTAGGCAAAAAGGGGTCCACCAACTCACATGACAGGGTTTCATAACAGCTAATATAGTCATAAATGACCCTGGCACAAAATTATATTGTTGCCTCGTCGAAGTACTCGTCGATACCTTTCTGACGGTACTTCATTTACCTCGCTTGGATATCGTATGACGATTTGGCACCTTTCGCAAGATTAGGTGTCATGTGGGCCCACCAGCAAGTCAGGGGTCTTTAAGTGGCCACTGTTCTGGGCCGAATTTGAAGACTAAGGTGGCATTATCTCAAGTTGGTGAGGACATATTCCTGATCTCCTCGTCAAGACCTTTCCAACGATGTGACTTGCGTCTGATTCCAACTCCGTCTCTCCAGTCAACATTTTTGGGCTGAGACAGCTGCAGCAGAGTCAAAGTCAAAGTCAAAGTCAAACTTTGACTTGCACAAAATTCCAAAAATATTAAAAAATTAATAGAATTTTTTATTNTTTTAAATTAAAAAAAAACAAAACCTCCCTTCTCCTCTCTCCCAAGTCATTTTGGCAATTTGGCAGAGGAGGGAGAGCTCTGCAACAGCAATCATGGCAGAAGGGGGAGGTTTCAGGCAGCAGCAAGAACTCAGCAGTGGACAGCCAGTTTTTATGCTGCCATCTCCAATCCATTGACCAGGTAACCCATCATTCATTTTCAAAAAGAACCATGGAAAATTTTGCTGGTCTTGCATGGAGAAGTTGCAATTTTTCTGTCAAAATTGGGATTTTTGCCTGTTTCAAGTGTGGTAGTAGCTGCTGGTTTAGAATTAGTTTTTTTTGGTTGATGATTTCATTTAGATTGTATGTGTGAAAATGCAAAGGAGAGGGGATTCAAACCCCTCTTGGGCATTCTGCCCAAGCCTCCATGGCTCCTTTAGAATTTTAAAAATTATGAAGCTGTCTATTAGGGGTTACAAGCCTGGGCATGTCACTAGAGATCCTTGGCCTTTGAACCCCATCCCTCCCATTTTCCTTTGCCCAGAAACCTCAAAAAAAACCCAGAAATCCAAGTGGAAGGCAGGGGGTTTGAACCCAAAACCTCCCGTTCAATTTATCCACCAGAAACCCACTTTGCCTAAGTTTTTATAAAAAATATGTATTTGGGTGGCTGGTCGCCCGTCCACCACCTGGGCACTACCACCACCACCTCTGCAACTCAGCCTCCTCCATTCCCTTCACGTACAGCACCACCATCACCACACCTCTGCAGTTCGGCCCCCTTTTCCCCTGGTTTCTCTCGCGCACGCTCCTCCTATGTTGCAGCACCACTGCCCTCGGCCCTCACCTACATTTCCCTCCTCCGCTATTTCCTACTCTCCATAACCACCACGCATCTCTCTCCTATGCGCTGCCTCCAACCCCACAGCCACCAACGAGCTCCCCCCTCCAGGCATGCGCTTCCTCTGCCCACGCCCTTCCCGCACCTCCTCCATTCCCATTTCCCCTTTCCTTCTGCGCGCTCCTACTCTCCCCACGCGCGAATTCCTCCCTTCCACAGCCCTGTCACCATCCACCTCCCCTCCTCCCTTCTCCCCTCGACCGCCTCCCTTTATCTCCCTCCCACATCCACCACCACCTCCTACCTCCACCACTGTGCGCGCACCCATCAATCCCAGCAGCACCACCACCGCGCGTGGAACCCAACCGCCCAGCGCCACCACCTCATCCGTCTTCCCTAAACCCCCGTGGGATCTTTTTGCCCTTAGCCCGGTCGTATGGTGACCACGGGCTGACTGGTGGGGGGAGTCAATTGTTTTTATTTTTTTTTAATTTTTCATTTTAGTTTAAAATATGTTTAAATTTTAAATTTAATTTAATTTTATATTTTAATTTTGTATTATATTGTTTTTTAATTTTTAACTTAATTATAAATATATTTTATATTTATATTTATAATTATTTTTTAAATTTTTTTATAATGTTTTATTAAAACATAAATAAAAAATTTAAATAAAATTTAAATAGTTTTTAAACTATATGTTAAAAATTAATTCCCCCCCCCTAAGGGTCACTGGACTTCTTAATTGCATAACTTCCCGGTACGGAGGCAGATTTTCACCCGTAAATAGTCGAAACGACCGGGACAAAGTCTAGAATACACCCATGCCATTCACCTCAGCAAATTATGCCCATATTTTCAGTGACATGTCCCAGAGCGAAAGGTACTCAGTTTGTCCCTACAAGCATGCACCAGAAAGAGGCCTAATTGGGGGCCTCCGAGGTCAAATTGGGCCCAGTGAGGGATACCCATTTCAACTACAGGTATAAAGGCCTGTAGCAGCCTGTCAATTCTGGTGTCCAACCCAGAATTTCACTCCAATTCTGAATCTTTTACCTGATCAGTCCATTGACCGGCTCCATCTGCATACCTTCCCGGGGCCATATCTCACTCGTCCGGAGTCGGATTTGCGCCAAATGAAAGGCAGCGGAAAGGTAGTAGATAGAGATATAGCATGGACACATTAAACAACATATTTGTGACATTTTGGTATGGAGGAAGAGCCTTTCAAATTTTAGGTCCAAGAGGTCCTCTTGCCGAAACAAGCCCAAATCAAGGCCATGTTTTAACCAGCTCACCGGAAACTTATAGGCAGCAAAGGGGGGGCATAATCAGGTCTGAAAAGTGCCTGAACAGTGAGCATTTCCTTACTTATAGTGACCAAATTCTAAAGTCCCCTTTCCCTCCAAAGAAGCTCAACAATTCCCCACACCTTGGGCCTTCATTCCGGTGAATCCGGCAGCCATGGATGGCCGGGTACTATCCTAAAACACATCACCTACAGCTGCAAAACATGGCAGCAATCAAAGAGCATTTGGGGTGGCCCAAATCCCAATGGCAAATGATGATGTGGCATATCAAGCTTTGTCATTTTATGAAAAATGACTTTTTGTAATATAAACTTCCGTATGATTTACTTTTGGATTGTAATTATTATGTAATTGAAGGGTCAAGTCAAATCTGATTTGATCCCCTTTTGGATAAGATTCCATTTTTTGGATAAGGTTCCCTTTTTGGATAAGTTTACTTTTTGAAAAAAGACAAAAGTACTTTAGGGTTGGTCCACTTGTCACTTTTCCAAAAGTGACAAGTGTTTTGTGACCTAACCCTAAGCCTTCACCTCTCCTTTATAAATAAGAGGGTTGGCATTGTAAAAGGGAGGATGAATATAGTAACAAAGCTTTGCTAAAATTTATAAGACTCTTTGTGTGTGTGTACTTGTTGAATTTTAGTTGTTGGATGTGTCATTTGTTGGTTAAGGGTTGAGGGGTAGTGGTAAATGATTGATATGTTAGCTATCTCCAAGAGGGATTAGTTAGCTAGGTGTTTGTTGTTGCTTCCTTGGGTTTAACTTGCTCACTTTCATGTTCTAGATTGGTTTAATTTGTTTAATGTGTTTTAGTGCAGATTTTCTGAAGTATTCAATTATTTTCAGCCTTAGCTAGTGGCTGGGAGTCCTAGGGCCCCTTAGGAGAACCCTTAAATAGACCTCATAGTTGGCTGTCCATACCTGTTTGCTTCATCTTTTTGGTCATATATGTTTCTGATATGTTTTCTCACCATTAACCTTGCTGTCCCAAATAGGAAAGTGGATCATTTTGGTCTATTTCCCCCCACGAGACAACCATCTTAGTTGGTTGTTATGTACTTCTTATATGTAAATTTCTGTTATGTTTATTTCAGTTTTTTCCATACATAAACACTAAAATTTCGTTGTTTGCCTGCAAAGAGACATCCGGTCACCCATTATGTTTCTCCCAAGAGGTTGGGGACCACCTAGAGACCTGTTTGAGGCAAAGGGGCCAGTAGGGAAGTGAAGAAAAACACACATTTCAATCGGTAAATCTTACCCAATCACTCTCACATACTCTTTAATTATCACTTGCACTCATCCCAAAGATTTCTGGTATACATATCAATGTTTATAGGTTCAATTTGTGTAAGTAGTTTGAATGGTTTCCTTGTAAATTCATGATAGAAAAATCTGGTTAAAAATTTGTGTAAACAACAACCACATCTTTGTATTTCAAACACTAAATTTCCAATCCCCATACAAGGAATTAGTTGAGGCTTTCATGCACATGGCGGCTTTGCCGCTCGCAAAAAGTCTCAACCCATTCCTTTGGGTTGAATGTTGTAATTGTTATTTTGTAATTATCTAATCTTTTACATTTTCATTGTATCAACTTTTCGCTCACTAATTTACAGGTGGATGCCCCAAAAAGGGTTATACAAAATCAACAAACTAAACACATGCAAAACGCCGCAAAACAAACTTGAAAACAATTCAGGGGTCCACCCCATACACAGAAAACCAAAAAATCTATATTATTTAGATATCTATATACACATATTATCTAGCCGTGACATATATGTCACTTATCTATTTACTTGTTTCATGTATATAGTTTCAATATAGATTTCAATTTCAGTAACCAGGAGGCACACTTGTGAAAGCAAGGCGTGACCTTGCCACGTGGATGGTCTGGTATTTATTTTATGCAATTTCAATTTCATAGAACAATAAGAGTCAAAGCTAGGGAGTCTTCATCAGGAGCCCCTCGGAATTCGTCTAGTTAGTATAAGTCGAGTGGTCTTTCCTCAATACCACACGGTCAAGGAGTTGATTAGCTTAGCTCGGTTGGAACACTACTCTGCTTGGGTAAGCTCAATAAAAACCCTCTTTAGGGGGGTCCTGAGCCTCTTCCTTTTTGCAGGTATCCTTCTTCCATCCAAGCGGCTTTAAGAGCCCAAAAGCACTAGTGACGAGAAGTGGCTAATCCCTACTTCTTTGAACTACATGGGGTACTCTTCAACCTAACCACCGTGGACTGCTAGGACTACTCTTCTTATACTAGTTGGCACAATTTCGGGATGTGTTTTCCTGATCGGGATAACCTTCAAAATAGTGTGGTGGCCAAGGCATGTGATAAAAAACAAAAATTGATCAATAAAATATTTTAAAGTCAACCTTTCGTCAATCCACCTTTTCCACTCACAAACCAAAACTGAATTTGTGTATACTTTCTATTATATCATAGCTGTAACAGCTTGTTACAAAGCTATTCATCCACTTTTACAACCCTTTTTTGACTTAACAATCTTCTGGGATCACTTCCCGCGTCACCTCGGGGGCTATTGAGACATTTTGGGCTTGTTTCCTTGCTTTGAAAGCTTTGAACAACTTGCTGTTCATAATTTACAGCCATTTAAAGGTACTTGGTTGTATCTTTTAAAACCCCTTTTCACCCTTGTTTCATACCCATTTGCTTAAAGTATTCATTGGTTATTTACCCAGGATACCAATTTACCTCGACGACCCATTATGGGGGAGTTTCCAACACTTTAAGTGAGTGAACAGCTCACTGTCCACTTTATTTAGTTCACTATCCTAAAAATCAACAAACTCATTTTCATCCCATTGTCCATAGTTTTTATCCCCCAGGCCATTTCAGCCATCCAGGAAGTTAAGGAAGGATAACACCCAGGGTGGGTGGTCGTGAGAAGGACTTCTTGTAATCCTTTCACCTTTCTTCTTCCCCTTCTTTACCACCTCAGGCGAAGAACCACCTGAGATGCGGGTAGCCTCTACCTCGTGCCGAGCTACCAAGGGGGTTGTAACCGGCTACACAGCCGGATAGGTCGGATCCGCCCCTACGAATAGATTTTTCTTATAACAGTTGACATCAATGAAAACCAACCCAATTAATAAAAAATCTCCCCCTTTGGCATTGATGGCAACACTCTGATGCAACATTGAAGTCATATCGCTCATGATCCCTCTGTGACCAACGCTCCCTCTGGAAAAATGCCTATGTGATCTCTCTCCAAGAAAATAACTCTCTATCCTTCATATGATGAATCTCTCCCCCTTTGACATCAATGACAAAGGTAAATTCACATCCATGGATGCTCCCCCTAACTAAATTGTCCTTGGGGATGCTCCCCCTGAATGAAATCTTCCTGAAACTAATCCCCCAAATTGAATTGTCCTCTTTATGGTGCTTCCTCATGTAAATCTAAGACATATAAGATAACCATTCAAAAATATTTGTTTTGGAGTAGAAATTACTTTGAGTCTCTAGTGAAGATAATCGAAGGATTCCCTTGGAGATGGTTTTGTAAAGATATTTGCAACTTGTTATTTTGTTCCCACATATTCAACTCTGGTGTTATTCTCTGCAACATGTTCCCGTAGAAAGTGATACTTGATTGGAATGTGCTTCATCTTGGAGTGCATCACTAGATTCTGTGAGATATTGATGATGCTTGTATTATCACAATTTGGGACAGGGCAGACCCAGGGTTCAACTCTCAAGAGTGCACCAACAAAGCCCTAACTACCGACCCTTTCGGCAACACCTGCGAAGTAGATGAAGTCTCACTTGAGGTAGAGGCAAGGGTGGTTGCAAGCCTCAAGTGTTGGAAACCTTAGCTGGAACACATATTTGTGATTGTATCTCTTACAGAGTACTTAACATCGGTCATTCATCAATATTCACCCTTTATTATACTTCATAGATAGCAAAGAGCATTGCAGTATTCACTAGATCTAAGATATCTCAGCACTTAACCATAGAAAAATAGATTATATTCAGTAGATCAACACTAAGAATCCTCATACATGTCAGATCTAACATTCATACACATCTAAGAATCACTCAGCATGAGTAGATCTATCTAAATACATCAAAGAAAAGAAAATGTAATCATAGTGAGTCGAAGCATAAAGCATAACACACAGATTTACATGGTTCAACCCCACCCTGGGGCTATGTCCACGAGGTCTTCTTCTTTATTATTGTGTTCGATCTATTACAAGCGCAAAGCCTCCAAAACCCTTCTTCGCATAGGACAAAAGATATGCACAGCTCGCTAGATCCTTCTTCCTTGCGTTACAACACTTATCTTTCTATAGCAACCTCACAGTAACTTGCACTTAGCCTTGCAAGCCTTACACAGTTTGCATAGAGCACTTATTCAACATCACATAGATGCACTACCACTTGCACTAAGCAATCACATCTACTAACTACTTCTTACATTGCCTATCCTTCTATTTATACATTACAAAAGTGGGCCTAAGCATGGGTAAACCCACGGGCCGACATCCCTTTCCCATTACATTATCCCAAAGCCCAAAGAGGGACCCAAAAGGGGCTAGAGATTCTGCAATCTTTGCTTCGTTTGGTGGTCCAAATTCAACAGGCTATCGAAGTTCCAAAAATGGTCAAACATGACCAAGTAACTCTCAAAACTTGGTCAAGGGCCAACAGGCCCCCAACACTCACCTATGACTCATCCCGAGTCACTCTGGTCTAGTCACTTCTGCTTTGAATTCCTCAATCTTGGCTCGAGTTGCTTCGACCTGCTGTAGTGTGACAACCTCCTGCTCAATGAACTCTTGGATCACCACGTCGGTTACTGGCCCTTCTAGGTGTTGTTCTGCTGTGATGACGATCTGTTCTAGTGTAACTCCCTATATTTCAACTTTAGCTAACAGTTGGCATGCCTTTTCTTGGATTGGTTGAAGTCATTGAGAGACTTCCATCATTTTACTTTGCAGCATGTGTACTTGTTGTTGGGCGGTGCGTTGTTCTGGAAATTTCTTCATTCTTTCAACTGGGGTCAAGGCCTTCAACTATGCCTGTAGCGTATCTACATGCAACTTTACTTCTTGGAACTGTGCCTCTAATGCCTGTAACTCTAGATTTTCCGTGAGGTTCTCATATGTCTGGGCGCTCCTAGCGCTCAACTGTCTGTATTTAGAGGCAAAGGTTTTTAATCAGCCAACTGCGCAGCGGGTAGTTTCTTCCCCTAGATCTCTTATTTCTTGAGGAGTCTCGGGTAATGTACGCAGTTCTAGATCTATGATGCACTGTTGAAGTTGTTGGATCACTTCTCCAAGCTGTGCCACCTTTTGTGGAACATTTTCTTCAGTTCTGACTTCTATGATTGTCATAGAGAGAAGTGTTATGTTGACATGTTCCTTCACCTCTATATGTTTTGCTGCCAACTGGTCCTTTCTCCATTGTAGCACTGCTTTCTCTTCATCCCACTTTGCTTGTAGGGTTAGATTTTCTTGTTCGGTGTTATTGCACTGTGCTAGCAGATCCTCTTGTGCCTGCACCAAAGCCTGGGTGGCATGTGTTGTTTATTCTTGATCTCATCGAAGGCAAGCTTCGACTTTATCGACGAGCTGGTGTAATTGGGTGGGCTCGTCGGCTGTTCTTGTTGTCTCAATTGTCAAGGGCGTTGTAGAAACTACTCAGCTGGAATGGAGTTCCTACTTCAATTCTTGAAGTTCTCCCTTGATTCGGTTGAATAGATCCTCCTGCTTTGCTTCTTTCTTTTCCACAATCTCTATTGAAGCATCATTCATCGCAGTGACTAAAAAGTTGAAGTCACCTGGTGTGAGGGTGGTCTTGAACGTAGTCTGGGTGGCCCTGGTTTTATTTTTGGATGAGGGATTTATTGGGGAAACATTCCTTTTCTTAGATGGATCCTCCTCCTCTCTAGGTGGAGTAACCTCACCTTTGTTTTTCTCGACTTCTATGCCCCCAACATCTTCGCCATCACCTCCTTGTGCAATTGAGATCGAAGTAATCTTCGTTGATGTGCTAGGGACATATTGAACATCACCATCCTTCTTAGTCTTTCTTGGTCTAGGTGTATTTGGCATAGTTTCAGGGCTATCCACATCAAACATATCTGCGAGGTCCACTAGAACAAGGAGGTTCGATGACCATTCCATGGTAATCTCCTCCAGATCTTCTTATGTCAACTTGTAGTATGACTAGAGTTGATTTTTGTGTTCATTAACGCGTGCTATGATATATGTGAAGTGGCAGTCTGCGCTGAATTTTATCAAGGCTCTAAACATGTACA
>JASDQU010509192.1:15736-40666 GCA_032191745.1 Picea mariana | reverse complement strand
GCATGGAGGGTCATTTTTCGATGATCGATTGTGAGAAACTCTCTTGTAAAATCTCTCTGTAATCTTTTTCTTTGCATTAATAAACTGCTCCAAGTGGCCTGTGTTGGTTGGGGCCGTGGATGTTTCCCCGTAGGGGTTTTACCACGTGAAAACATCGGTGTGTTGATCTTTGATCTAGTTATGTGAGTGGTTACTAAAGGTGTTCATCCTCTGTTGGAATACCTGTGTTGTCGAATAGATCAAAGGAACTACATGTTGATGCACCCAGTGAAAGTGTCCCAGTGGAACTAGAACTAGGAAAAACTCTGAATATTAATCCAACCCTATCAGAATCTCAGAAGAAGCAACTCGTGGATATCCTTCGAAAACACAAAGAATCCATTGCCTGTATTATACAGATATGAAGGGGATTCCTGCTAATTCATGTACCCATCATATATACATTAATAAGGATTGTCATCCTATGAGACAACCTCAGAGAAGGATGAGCCATGCATTGAAAAATGGTGTGAAGGAAGAACTTCGGAAATTACTAGACGTAGGTTTTATTTACCCCATCTCAGATAGCCAATGGGTCTCCCCATTAGAAATGGTCCCTAAGAAAAATGGTAAATGGCGGATATGCGTGGATTATTGAGAATTAAATAAGGCAACGCAGAATTATCATTTTCCTTTTCCATTTATTGATCAAGTTCTGGACACATTGGCTGGTAAAAAGTTTTTTTCTTTTCTAGATGGGTTTAGTGGGTATAACCAGATCCAGATAGATCCTAAAGATCAGGACAAAACCACTTTCACATGCCCCTGGGGAACATTCGCATACCGGGTCCTTCCTTTTGTCCTGTGTAATGCTCTTGCAACGTTCCAAAGGGTTATTTTGGGAATCTTCTCTGATTTGATAAATGATAGTGTTGAAATCTACATGGATGATTTTACTCCATATGGGGATTCATTTCCTAAAGGACTAAAAAATTTAGAAAGAGTTCTCGAAAGGTGTATACAAGTGTGTGTCTCGCTGAGTACGGAAAAATGTCATATGATGATGAAAGAGGGAATTGTTCTGGGACATTTTCTCTCAGTTGAAGGAATTCAGATGGACCCAGAAAAGATAAAGGTAATTCAGCATTTCCCAACACCCAAAACGCCCACGTAGGTACGCAACTTTATCGGTTGTGTTGGTTATTACAGGCATTTTATAGAAAATTTTGCTAAAGTAGCACATCCACTTTTTCAATTGCTAACAAAAGATTCAGATTTTGTGTGGATAGAGGACTGTGATGCAGCCTTTAGGAAAATTAAGGAATTGGTCTATAGCGCTCCGATCCTTAGAGGGATGGACTGGGCACTACCTTTCCATATTCATACGGATGCTTCCCAAACAACAATTGGTGCAGTATTAGGACAGCAAGAGGACAAAGTACCATACGCAGTTTACTATGTTAGTAAGAATTTGGCTCCTGCTGAATTAAACTACACAGTGAATGAGAAAGAGTTCCTTGCTGTCATTTACACCATCAATAAATTCTGGCACTACATTACCAGGTATCCCACCTTTGTGCATACTGATCATGCATCCATCAGGTATTTAATGAATAAACCTATTACCCCTGGTTGTATCATAAGATGGCTTTTGCTACTACAGGAATTTGATATTACTATAGTAGATAAACCAGGGAAGGACAATGTGGTTGCAGATTTCTTATCTAGGATAGAACATGATGGTAAGAATACACCAGTTGAAGATAATTTTCTAGATGAACATCTTTTTTCAGTATCTGTTAACACTCTGTGGTATGCAGATATTGCTAATTATCTTGCTATAGGGAAGGTACCTCGTCATCTGTCATATAAGGAGCAAAGGAAGATTATTCACCAGAGTACCCGATATTCATGGATGGCAGGATATCTCTTTCATTCAAGGGTTGACCAACAGATTCGACGTTGTGTAGCAGAAGATGATATCTACAAGATACTGAAAGATGCACATGATGGACCCTGTGGAGGACATTTTGAAGATAAAAGAACAGGTCACAAAGTGCTGCAAATGGGATATTACTGGCCCTCCATATTTCATGATACTCGGAATTATGTCCAAAGGTGTGATAGCTGCCAACGGATGGGACAACCTGGGAAAGCAGATGAAATGCCTCTACAGCCCCAGATAGTCCTTGAATCGTTTGAGAAATGGGCCATTGATTTTGTTGGACCCTTTAACCCACCTTCTCATTAGAAAGCTTACATCCTAGTCTGCACTGATTATGTAACTAAATGGGTGGAAGCTAGAGCAGTCACAAGAGCAACAGAACAAGTAGTGGTAGACTTTATTTTTGAAGAAATCTTTGCCCGATAAGGTACTCCAAGGGAAATTGTGTCGGATGGAGGATCACAGTTCACATCTCACATGATAGGAAAGTTGATGCAGAGATATGGGGTCAAACATAGAGTGACAACCCCCTATCACCCCGAGACGAACGGGCAAGTAGAAAGAACAAACAAGGTATTGGAAAATATCTTGACAAAAATAGTAGCAAGTCATTGTCGGGACTGGGCACAGAAACTTCTAGAAGCTTTATGGGCATACAGAACAACATGGTGGAACACAACTGGGTTTTCCCCATTTGAATTAGTCTATGGGAAAGTCCCCTTGTTTCCAGTGGAATTTGAGATCAGTACACTCAGAACAACTCTAGAAGTAGGCTTAGACCTATCAGAAACATAGAAACACCGACTAGAACAGCTGAATGAGTTGGACGAGATTCGTTCAGTAGCTATCTAGAAGACCACTTCTATTCGACAACAGAGAATGAAATGGCATGAAAAATTTATCAAAAGTAAGGTGTTTCATGTGGGAGATTGGGCATTACTATACGACTCCCAATTTAAGGATTTCAAAGGCAAGCTTTACACTCTCTGGATGGGGCCATATCAAGTGGACACAGTGTTTGACAATGGAATGGTTAGATTAGTTACAATAGATGAGAATCGTACCTCGTTCTTAGTAGATGGACATTGTCTAAAACTATACCACCGTCCAGCCTCTAGAAATGCCTTTGTCAAACACCTTTCTGATTCATCTGATTTAATGGTTGTTGGAATGAAGGACACTCTCACTCTGTCTTAATATATATATATATATATATATATATATATATAAATAATTATTTTTTTACTTGTTTGTATTTTGCAGGAATAACAAAGGAACATGGCCAAGAGAAAAGTAACACTCGACGTTGTTACTCCACCAACTGCTGATACTTCGTCGATGTTGTTACTTCACAACCGTCATTACTCTGTTGGTGTCGCTACCCCGCAACTGCCGTTACTCCCCTAGTGTTGTTACCCCATAACGACCACTACTCCATTATCGCCGTTACTCCGTCGTTGTTGTTACTCACTGTTGTTGTTACTCCTCATTGTTGTTACTCACTGTTGTTGTTACTCCTTGCGACTGTTACTCACTGTTGTTGTTACTCCTTGCTATTGTTACACCCTGTCGCCGTTACTCCCTCAAACATTTTGTTGTTAATCCACCATAAGGTAGGTCCCCAGGTACGTCTCCGTTGACTTTTATGGATTTAATTAAAATATTCCAAAAAGACATCAAAACGTGCCATGGAAGACTGTAATTAAGTTGGGGGGGAACCGTCATAATAAACGACGGTGTACCATGAAAAAGAATTCATGACACACGATCCTCACCAAACATAATACAATGATTTCGGTACTTCGTAATCATCACTGTGATATGTTGGAATGTGTATTCATACGCACAGAGCCATAATCAGTCACCTCCCCAACACACTGCATTAAATCCCTGATAGTACCACCACAATCTGTCATCATTTTCAAGCATACCATCACTGTTTCATTCATTGTCCCCAAAATGACATGACGTTATTTTAGTTGCCAATGGTTTGAAACCCTGTCATTTTCCCCTACTAGCTAACTGCATTCGTCATGCTGACTCTGCCTCTACAGCAATGGGTGGACGATCTGTGCGGGAAGATACAATGAGAGTTCAGAACAATTAGGAGGTATGGCAGGTCTTTGAGAACGCGGGCTGGAATGTTTACTTTGACAGGTTGAAAGGGTCGAAAGAAGAAATTGTGATAGAATTTGCACTCAACTTGAGAGAAGGAAGCTCTCAGGTCCACGGAATTGAAATCCTTGTGACAGAGGAAGCCATCGCAGAAGTTAGTGGACTCCCTCAAAATGGACAGCGATGGTTTTCAAGAAGGTCTGTCCTTCCGAAGTTCCCCGAAGCCTTTTTACAGGTGGGAGAAAGCATCGTGCAGAAGAATCGAGGATACGACTGAAACTTGCTACCGCATCCATGGAGAGAAGTAGTAGAGTTCGTCATGAGATATATGACTTGCGAAGGGAGATACTCCACCATATTCAAATACCATCTCCGAATACTAACTCACCTGCGATTTCCCTAAGCAGAGGCTTTCTCACTGAATGTGCCTTATTTATTATTAAGAAGCCTTCACCTAATGGCACATTCGGCTCAGGAGTCGTGGCAGGTATTGGCGGTCATCACCCACCATGGGTTGGTTCAGATGTTAGTAATGAATTCCATCAGAAGAATCCCGATCCCGTGGGAACTATTTCTGGATTCCACAGAGGAAGAAGTAGTTGCTGCTGTGGCTGCTAGGGAAGATGAACCAGAAGCCACGGAGGAAGAAAATGCTAGAGAAGATGAACCAAAAGCCACAGAAATGGAAGATGCAGGAGAAGATGACTATGTTGACCAAGAGGAACTGGAAGAGATGGAGATGGAAGTTGAAGAATTTGAAGAAGAGGCTACTCCCCAAGAGCAAGCCGAAACCATGGAACCAATGGAAGATGTGGAAGTTGACACAGAGAATCCCACTAGTACCACGGTCGAGGCTGTCCCACAAGAACCAGCCTCACCTGTAGAACTAGCAGAGAAATTTGATAGCATGATAACTACATAAGCGGGGTCACAACAGACAGGAGCAGGTGAATTGGTCGATATTGCGACCGAGGGTACCCCACAGGGACCTCCTGTCACCACGGAGTCGATGGAGGAGGATAAATCGAATGAAGAAGAGGTCGTGACCACCCTGACCACAGAGGCCATGGAACCCATGGAGGAAGTGTTGGGAGAACTAGGGCGTGAGTTTGGCGCTTACCCACAAGAACCAGCGTCGACCTCGGGACCGAACATTGAAAATCCCTGCCAGTTCTCCTTTTTCTCCTTTATTCCAAGAGGAGCAAGGTGAACTCGTTCTCTCCAGCACACAGAAGAAGATCTCCCCATTCCTCCAATTTTATCACAAAAGCCACAACCGTGTGGGGTGGATGCTACTCATCCAACAGACACATTAACATGAGAGAATCTCACAAGGGCATCACCGGTCGCGATGAGCGCGCAACAAGAGGAAATTGTCGTTGGCAAAGAGGAGGGACCAAGCGAAGCGGTCCCGATGAATGAGCCAATGGAAGAGCCAGGCGAGAAGGTCGTAAGACTCCCAATCAAAAAAAAATATCAGCCACAGTCTAAAGAGACAATGCAGCTTAAGATGGAGGTCAGGAAATTAAGGAAATAGGTACACAAAATGTAGAAGCGGATGAAGAAATACAAGCAGCAAGCTAAAATGTCCAAGGCCACAGGAGTAGAAATAGAGACTCAGACGGACCAGATAGCCATAACCTCTGCTGCTACTCAAACAGACCCGGTCGAGCAATTGTTTGAAGACCGTGAGCGTGCCTTAATGACCAAAGTACAGACTTGGAAATCTATTGCTGCTCAGTGTCAAAACGAGGTCAGAAGAGCTCAAGAACGAGCCTCGATAACTAATTTTGAATATGTGGAGCGTATAGACATCATGAGATTAAGGCATGCAAAGCAGCAACTCAAGATGGAACAGCTGGAAAAGCAAGTAGCATAGTTGAAAGATGATAAGGAGCAGATGTTTAATTTGGCGCAAGAGGTGATGGCATTTCGCCCCCCTGCTTCTTGTTATTCTTTATTCTTACATGAACATTTTCTTTTATTCTACATGGAGAGCATAAAAAATGAGATTACTTATAAAATAGAAAATGGTGTACAATTCCTCCGAATAATGAGGCGCCACGACGTGCCAACTCAGCATTTGATGTGTTAATTTTACATGCATGGGTATCTATTGCGCCTGGACAGAGAATTCAATCTGGTCCCATATGTGGGAGACATTCATTTAACGGCCCTCACCTCTTACACTTTCAACCAAATCAGCTGGCAAAAGGCTTTTAACACATTTGAATCTAATCAGGTTACAAATCTGTTTATGGTAAGAGGAGAACCTGAGAGGTCAGTCACCATGTTCACTAAACACAACACCTTTTTGGGAATTGAGGGGAATAACGACAGAATGTTGAGGACACAAAATTGGTGCCTTGATCTTTGTGTTAAGAAAATAGTCACATTTCATGAAGAGGCCCTTGATTGCTGTCAGAAAAGGTGGATGATGACACCTACAACTGTCTGGAACAGGGAACCTTTTGGCGAACCAAATTTTTCACGAGTGCTCCCCAGAGTGCCTAGATATGTGGCATGTGTTCGAACATGCGGGGTCCGATGGATGGGACTTCGGTTTCAGTTTCCCACTATTTGGTTGCCAGTAGAAGATTACACTCCAACGTATATCGTCCCAAAATATTGGTGGGAAGAAGTCCTCCTTTCAGAGGGCTTTAAAGTTACAGGGATAGAGATGGCCGAAGAATATGATCTCGCCCATTTTCAGGAAGCCAACAGTCAACGAAATCCATACCTGCAGAGGCAGTGAACTGCATGAGGGCATGCAGAAGGCTAGTTGGGGGGAGATGTTGGGTACCAAATCGAGCTATCTTTCTATTGCATTTCCATTACCTTTTTGACCTTTTTTCACTAATTTACCTATGATTACTATGCTAAATCTGTAAGGTAAATACCCCTGCCTTGTCTATTTGGAATATTTTATTAATGAAATGAAGTCATGGATTTTTGCCTATTCACAACACTAAAATGAATGTTTGACCACAACTTATGGAGAACAGGAACCAAGGCTACAGTATCCCGCGACAGATCCGCTATTCAGTTGCTTTGAGGACAGCAACGACCAAGCCATAAGGAGGACACGCAGCTGGAATTGCAGATCCCTGAACCATCTTGGGAATCTCGTTGATCTTGTCTATCTAGTACTGGTGCCGTTCCAACTAATGTACATTTTTGGGGATACGGTTACCATGTTTTGGGAAAAGAGGTTGTTCTCCCTCTCCTTGTATAAAAGACAATTTGTTCCTATAACGGGGAATGCCCCCATTGATATTGTAATAACCCTTTTCAGATTTATAGAGCATTATATGTTTTGTTGTCTTAATCTTTGTTGTGACTAACGCAGCCCTGATCAAAGAGCTGGGCCCACTCTTCTGATCAGGTGCTGCGTCTTTTTGTGTGTAGTATTTATTAGTTTATGCTTGTTGTTACAGTGTTTTAACCTTTATGATTGCTTGTCGGAAGTTGTAATTAATTTAGTTTCACAGTAATGTTTTGAATCTTAATCATAAACCCTTAGCCATAACGGATTGTGCTTTTGCCCCTGCATATACCTTGCGCGTTTCCTTGAAAGAATACGCACCTGGATTGATAAATTAATGTAGGAAAAGGGTGAATGAATCATTCATACCTGGACACCAACAAGTTGCATGGCAATAGATCTTGTATGTTTTGTTTCTGTTTCCATCCCAATGGTTAGGGTATTCAAGGTTTCTACAGACAAGGGTTTCCCCTGTGCTATATCTCTCTGATATATATGTGAGGTCCAATAGTAGTACTCGACCCAATATCTCAGGGCACCAACTAAGGAATCTAGATCGTGCCCTTAGTCGTACTACCCGACTACCCAGGTACTAGAGAATATCTTTTTGAGTGTTGTTCTCGATGGCACAATAGAAATCAGGCAGTTGATCGGTTTATCTACGGAGGGCATAAAGGTATCTAGGTCAATCCATATACATGTGTTGTGTGATGCGCTAGCACTCAAAGGGGTACCAACAAGGGGTTATAAGGGTGGCCAACAATGTGCGCTTAAGTACCACTTGTAGTTCCTGCATGTATGCTTCCCCGACCATGGATTTATGCATTGAATGACAGATCCTTGTAGCTTTAAGACGTCGGAATACATCCCTACCCAGAAAAAAAAAATTACCCATAGTTTCTTCCAAGAAAGGTGCTCTGATACCACTTGTTAGGTCCCATATCTATTATAATAGCATAAGTGGAAATATTGCAGTGAATAACAGTGGATTCAACAACATAAAATAGAGATACTGCAGAGAATAACAACAAATATATGGATTCCACAACACCAGAATAATACCTTTATTGATAGGAAATAATGTTCACTTTCCTCTTCGAGGGGTGTTGTTAGAAAAATTGATAAGTGCAGACACAAACTAATCTCCCTAATTTCAACAGGAAGCTAGAACAAAACAAGGAAGAATACAAGTTTCTCCTTAGATTTCATTGCAATATAAACTAGTTCATAGAGGGACAAATGACATACCATTTAAACGACGTTTGATCCTCGCTAGTGTCGTCCTTGCTCCATATTTGGATTTGTGGGATGGTGAACCTGTTAATAAGCACAAACCAACAAAGAGAGAGAACAATGATATATATATTCCAATGAAGTCTATGTATAAGATCAAGGAGTTATACAATAAAAGTAGAGACACCTTTATAGGGAAGAAATGTATTATTGCATTATATTGAATGAAAGTGGAGAATAAAACCCATGCCTTAATGTTGCAAGGACCCTTCCAATGGCCCTTTGCTTCAACACACACACCTTTGTTCCAATGCTTTTGATGAAGAGAATTCACAACCTCACTTGGAATCTAAAGAAAATCTATCACAAGTACAATTTATAACATAATTCTTCATGCATAAGCCAACCTTATCCTTTTCCATGAGAGATCACTCTTTATATAGGGTGAAAAGAGGGATACTTGAGGATATTAGGATGATCCCACTAAATCAAATATGTGAGTAAGATCCAAACCGATCAGAGGCCACCTCATCTTCTAGAAGATTCCCTTCTAGAACCTTCGTGAATTTCAATTTTCCTCTTGTTTAAGCATCGTCGCACCCTATGCACAAGCATCCTATGAAGACGTCATAATATAGTTTTGGTGCAACATGTGACGATCAAGCATCGTCACACCCCAAGCATAGAGCAGTGTGTGACGATCTCCTTTGACATAGATTTTTAAGGAAGAAAAAATAATCCACTTTTATCATGGAGAAAGTCTCTTTTAGTGTTTTCAGGGAACATGGAATTGAGTCATGCACATATCGTCAGTTGATCATTGGGGTGACCAAAATAATGCGTAACAGAATTCCCCCCAAAATATGAAGTTGGAACTTGTGATAGCTGAAATACTTTGTAGAATGTGTGTGTTGAAAACAAGGAGCGCATCAGTTGGGAACCTACAAACAATCAAGCATCTGCATAATAATATACCATATTTTGAGGTAGGCATTCCCATACTCAGACTACAAGTGACTCTAATCATAAGTGTCAAGTGAGTCATGGCCACTAAACATACACTATGGATCCATGTCATCATGATTTAGCACAGCCACGAGAAATACACTGTAGATCTATGCTCTTTAAGAATTGAAATTAGGACATAGCCACGAGACATACACAGTGGATCTATGTGTCAGTACAAAATCATGAATACTCCATCGCAACCTGGACCGATATGGTGAGATCCAGAGTCTTCATTTCCATCATCTTGAAGTACGAATCTATCCATGTGATTACATGTGTCGAAGTCGAACATGGTAGAAACCACTTAATTATTGGTCATTAATGAAAATCGTTAACAAGTGCAAGGGAAATCACCATTGAAGTCAATGACTCCCAAGGTACTCTAGTACAATCCAACAAATGTGAATGAATGAGTTGAAGTCAAACACTTGATGTAATATTCCAATTAGGGGCCAATGATGTGAACCCACTGTTGAAAGTGAGGAGACATGCCATTGAGGCATGCAGGTTCCAAGGTACCAAATGATTTCTAAGTCTTGTTCCCGGATAATGAGTTGAAGTCGACAGGAAAATAATCTTCATAGGAGGGACTTAATGTATCCCCCATCAATGATACAAAATATGTAACAAATTTGAAGTTGATCAGAGTATGAAGTGATTTAGAATTGACTCAAGGAAGGCCGACATGGTAGAAATTTTAAATACTATAGATGGTTGAATCGATAGAAGGCTTTTTTAGGTTGGAATTCTTTTGAACATATGAATGACACGACAATTATATTGGAAACATTGACTTAAGGATGACCCAACATAGGGACTCATGGATGGTCAAACAAGAGACAAATGGATTTCCCAACCCAGATACAAAGATGAAGGGGGGTGTCATGTTCAAGAGCAACTTACTGTCACTGACATAGATATAGATATACATTTCTTTCCCAATTTCCCTCCACCATTTCTAGCGAGTACCTCTTTATTTTTACGCAAGCTTGAGAAGGATAACATATGCTTGTAATGTAATCTCATCCTTCGGATGAGTCCCTTGGAGTATTTTTAAGGAACCCTAGGAAGGATTGGTTCAATCCCATATGGGACTTTCGATGCTTGTTTTACGAGTCCAAAGAAAGAAAAATCAGGGGTTTTTGTGTTTAGAAAGTTTGAAAAACACTTAAAGAAAACTCCAAAATGTCATTTTCGTAAGTTAGTCTGACGAGACTGAAAGAGAGATAATCTACTGCTCATCAGACATTTTCTTCAAATACTTTTACGCGTGTGAAAAGAACAAGATCACTCGGCTATCATTTCGTGTTTAGGGAGCTTGAAAAGATCTTAAAGGATACTCTGTAGGGTTCATTTTTCGTGTTACCAATGAGAGTTCGAAAAAGCGATAAAAGGTTACTTGATTAAATTCTCATGGTTTCACGAGCGTGAGAAAGAATTAAGAATGTGCTCATAATTGTTTTCATTTTTACGCAAGCTTAAAACAAAACAAAACTATGCTTGGAATAGATTTTATTTTTATACAAGATTAAAAATTAAAAAAACTATGCTTTGACTTGGTTTCCATTTTACACAAGCTTAAACCAGAGCAAACTATGCTTGTGACTACTCAAGGCATAATCCATGGATGGTTGGTACTTAGCCCTCAACTTAAGAAGCTGGCGGCTTGACTTCAGCATGAAGTCCAGAGGATGTAAGCACTACCCCCTAAGCTTCATTTCATCCAACTGCAAAGGCGAATGAAAGGAATATTTAAATACTAAACGAAGGAATTGACTCAAACAGAGAGGGGGAAAATCTATTTCATTTTTTAATGAGCTTGCCACATAGAAGAAAAACTATGCTCGTGAATCCAATTTCAATCCCCAGATATTTGTTTCATTGTTTAACGAGCTTGACACAGGAGAATAACTATGCTCGTAACCTCTATTTCATTTTTTAACGAGGTTTCCATAGAGATGCAAAAACTATCCTCGTAGCTAGTTTCATTTTTTAACAAGCTTGAAATAAAAAAAACACGCTCCAAAATCTCTTCTTGACCATGGCTTCCAAGAGGACGATGCTCCAGAAGGAAACCATGTCATGGGAAAAAAATCATTCATGGATTCTAAGAGATCTTCACTTGATGGAAGAAACACACTCTAGAAGGAACACATGTCGAGGGCCGCAATAGGAGTAAGGAGGTCAGGCTCCAATAACCCTACCGAAGATATCACCATGTCAAATACCGGATCCAAGTCATAAGAGATTGAGCTTACAGTGAGAGGCTCATCTACATCGAAAACTGAATGCATGGGAGACAACGCCACATAATTGACCTGTGGTGGGGGAGATACCGTTTGCATATAAGAACCATTTAGGGAGGTTATCCATCATGAGGGAAATATATCACACGAAAAATAGTGGACACGATAGCTTTCATGGAATAGACATAATCTCATTCAAGGAGTAAATCAAAATCCAAGGGTCTTGGACTACTATGACGTCAATAAAGACAGTTTTCCCTCCCAAAGTTATGGGAAACCGAGGAAGGGTCCCTAAAGGTTGACTATTTCTTCTGTTAAAATATAACAGATTATGCGTAACTGACACAAGCTGAGGAAAACCCAAAGCTTGCCAAGCAATAGAGGACAAAATACTAACAGACGCACCTTCGTCTATCAGCATCAGAGGAACGTCCCGAACAAAAAATTGTAGTTTAATCTTGAAAGGAATGTGAGAGGGACGACGAGGTCCAGTTAGTGCACCCCAATCAAAAAATGATGACCTCATTACTTGGAGGAGGTTCCATAAGATAAAGAGGAATTCCCCCTAGCATGGTACATTTTGTATCAAGAAGAAAACATGGGTAGTATCGAGTTTAATCTCTTGTGGGAGATTATGATCAACTGATGATGAGATCAGATTGACCACTTGGGTTTCATTTTCCAAGGGGAGAATGGGATCGACTGATGGAAACAGATCGATCGCTTGGGCTTCACTCTCTAATGGGAGAGTGGGATTGACTGAGGATGGGATCGAATCGACCACTTTTGAAACTTGTCCAAATAAGGACATGACCATATTTACTAGTTGATCAAATAGAATAACTGACGAAGGGACTAGATTGATCATTCCATCAACTACAGGTGGGTCGAGAGTAAGCTTGCGATAAGCAGCTGGAATTGGAGGTTGGGAAACAATCATTTCTTCCAGTAATTTTTAGGCTTCGTCCATATGAGGGAAAAGGTGAGTTTGATGACTCCCTCCACATAAGATACACGGGAACTTGAATCTAATTTTCTTCTTCCCAACGGTATCTAGACTAGTTGACGAGAGGTCATCGACCCGTTGTTCAGAGGCTGAAGACATGGGTTGGCGAGGGTGTGTAGACCATGCTTATATAACCTTGGATAGACCAGGGAAATCCTTAAGAAGATGGCTACCCTTACAAATCCTTCAAGGGTACTTGGGCTTACGGGTTGTTTGGGTGATCTTGGCATCATCAAAACTCCCAGAAAGATTATCAATAACTGGTGGTTTTCCAACATGTCCAGCAGTGGTTGAAGGTTTAGACCCTTGGTTATTTTTCTTCTTCTTCTTATCCACCGGGTTACTAGTTTCAGAGATTTCACTAGGCAAAGAAGATGAAATGGAAGAAGTCCTTATAAGTGAAGAAGGTGAAGAATATATTACTAGTGAAGAAGGCAAAGGATCAACATGAGGTTGATGTTCTTGGGAAGAAGTGCTTACAACTTAAGCACTTGTTGCATTCTAGATTACCAAAGTGGAAAACAACCATACCGACAATCCAATTGTGAGACTTGGAAGGCTGAAAGTAGCGATGTAAGGAGGACCAAGGTTTCTGTAAGAAGGAGAAACAAAAGGTTCCACTAGAGCAATGCTTGCTTCATTGGTCGTTCCAGGAAATGACACCATTAAAGACATATCCAACCTAGAGTCTACTAGGGAAAATAAACAACACACGCTAAAAATATAGGAAGCAATAAAACAAACAAAACCTTCTCACAATGAACGCACTAGTTGGTGGTGAAATCCAACATCGCGAGAACAATGCAAGAAGCAGTTGAGATAGAGCGGGTGGAAAAGTTACGTTGACAACCTGCTTAACAAACTTACACCCTGGTGCAAGCTCCCACACATAATCGTAGGTATACCCTCCAAGGAGCCCGAGTGAGTTTGGCCAACGTCGATTCCAGGTACCATGCATATTTTCCCCTCCACAGTCACCTCATGTGAAGACCCTAAAGAGATAGGCCACTAAGGTCACCAATTACGACAATGATGCCTGGGGAAGTAGTCGATAGTCCAATCCAAGCACAAGGGTATGGTATCTAAGCCCGAAATCACCTCGAGAAGGTACGCACATGATTTTCTTCTCAAGTGACCCCCAATAATACACGCGGGGTGAGTAACTTTGTTGACCAACAAAGCAGGGTGAGTAACTTTGTCGACCCTAATGCGACCTTGTCATTGACCCTTGTGTTAGAAGGGCTTTCTGGGACAAAATGTAATAAGTGGATTTACCGCTCGCTAGCACAAGATTCTATGTTTGTTTACTGCTTTGGAAATTTATCTTTCACACCTATTCCAAAGCCCTACACCCTAAGTTAATGTAGGTTTTCTACCAGAAAATATCAAAATGTCTAATCAATTTTTATAAGTGCTTTATTTTAAGGTTGTTATTTACTCAAGAGGAAAATGGCATGGACCAAATGATGTTTTGACTGACTCTAAAAAATACAAAGAAATGAGAATGCAAATATTTCACTTCAATGAAACCTATATTACGAGAAGGAGAAAACTTTTATCATTCTCAGATGCACAATGTCCCAAAATTTTCATTAAACTCATCAATATCAAGAACTTCAAGAAATGAGTCAAAGAGACCAAAAATGCCAAAAATGTCAAAAACCATGCAATTTCACTACTTCAAATGCAAAGATGGCCCAATCTAATGCAAAGAAAGAAATTAAAATTTTTGTTTCAAAGATAGATAAAAGCAATAGCAAATCAATTTTGTCTTTTAACACGATCTATTCAACAAAATAAAAAGAAGTTCTTCCACTAAATAATTCTAAAGAAAAAAAATGCTTTGTAACGGAAAGACACTCAAAGGAAGAGATCAAATCTTTCAAAAGAAAAAAAGCTAAAACAAAGGAAAGAAGGATAAAATCATGCTCAAATACTAACAAACAGACTGTAACCAAACTCAAAAATTCACCCCAAAACCAAATTTAAGATCTGGGCAAAGAGAAAAAATTTGACTATCACTCCAAAAAATTTCTATAAGAATTGTCGCAGGTTGCAGAAGAGCACAATCCGACGATCAAGGATCATCGCAGGCAAGGGGAAAAACACAGTGTGATGTCGTCACTCTGGTTTACACACATAGGGTGCGACGATGACTGAACATAAGGAAAAAATGGAAAGAGGACAGAGTTTCTCAATTAACTTTCAGGAACAAGGAGTCAAGATGGATCACCCAAAGACTTAGAGAATGAAATTGACTAAAAGCAGGCAAGGTAAAATAAAAAAGGAATCAAAAACCAAAAGAGGAAGTTCCCCAATATAGTCACCAATTTTTTTATCGAACAAGTCGGTAAGTGCGAACACAAACTAATCTCCCTAACTTCAACAAGAAGCTAGAACAAAATAGGGAAGAATACAAGTTTCTCCTTAGATTTCATTGTAATATAAACTAGTTCAGAGAGGGACAAATGATATACCATTTAAATGATGTTTGATCCTCGCTAGTGTCATCCTTTCTCCATCTTTGGATTTGTGGGATGGTGAACCTGTTAAGAAGCAAAAACTAACAAAGAGAGAGAACAACGATATATATAGTCCAATGAAGTCTATGTATAAGATCAAGGAGTTATACAATAAAAGTAGAGACACCTTTTATAAGGAAGAAATGTATTGCTGCATTATATTGAATGAAAGTGGAGAATACAACCCATTCCTTGATGTTACAAGGTCCCTTCCAATGGCCCTTTACTTCAACACACACACCTTTGCTCCAATGCTTTTGATGAAGACAATTCACAACCTGACTTGGAAAGCTAAAGAAAAGCTATCACAAGTACACTCTATAGAAGAATTCTTCATGCATAAGCCAACCTTATCCTTTTCCATGAGAGATCCCTCTTTATATAGGGTGAAAAAAGGGATAGATGAGGATATTAGGATGATCCCACTAAATCATATAAGCGAGTAAGATCCAAACCAACCAGAGGCCACCTCATCTTCTAGAAGATTCCCTTCTAGAACCTTCGTGAATTTCACTTTTCCTCTTGTTTAAGCATCACCGCACCCTATGCACAAGAATCCTGCGACAACACCACAGTATAGGTTTGGTGCAGCATGCGATGATCAAGCATCATCGCACCCCTAGCATAGAGCAGGGTGTGACGATCTCCTTTGACATAGTTTTTTAAGGAAGAAAAGATAATCCACTTTTCTCATGGAGAAAGTCTTATTTAGTGTTTTCAAGGAACATGAAAGTGAGTCATGCACATACCATCAATTGATCACTGGGATGACCAAAATAATGTATAACAAGGGGGCAACATCCAGTAGAGCAGATCTCTATTACAATAATTCTCAAGACAAATACCTCTCATACCTTATACTCTTATTTACACTAATTGTGTCTTCTAAAGAACATTCTAGAGGAATATCTTTCTAGAAGAAGAAGCTTCTATTAGGTCTTCTTACATTGGCTTGTTCATATTTATTAAATAGGCCTTATTAACTAGTATATTCATTTATTACATGGAAATATATTATTCTATCTACATGAGAAGTTAGGGGGTTATGTCCCTAACAATTAAGGCATCACAACCATAGGATAGGTTTGAGGAGAGGATGTGGCCAAATCAGGGTTTGGATCAACCAACAAGATTAACCTTGCCTTGAATAGGGGGTATCTCGAACCAATCCCTTAACCAACTGAAATCTCTGAGAAACAAATTCACAAATCAAGGCATGATGGTTTCAACTACTTCATCGCCCCCCCCCCATAACTATGCACAGGGCGATTGAAAATATATTATCACTCCCTAATACACTCTTGGGGAGCCATGGTCAAGGTTTATCCCTCCTTGTATATAGGCAGGGGGGCGACGAAGCTCAAACAAGGACAAAATCTCAAGGAAAAATGTAGTATTTTGACCTCCAATTGAAAGGTTTCCATTCCAACTTGTCTAGGGTTCATGAAAAACACTTTTTCATGATGATGAAGTTGTGACACTTAAGTGTGAGAATTGGTAAAGTGTGACACTTAAGTTCGACACTTAGGTGTATAATAGTTGCGACACTTAAGTGTGACATTTTGTAGTGTGACACTTAGGTGTGTAACACCCCCCTCTAGCTTTAGGATTCTTCCAAGAAATCCTAAAGCGTGGAGGCTTTATCTAAGTCTCATAGGGTGCCTTGGCATTGTTCTCTTTCTAGGAACACCTGAGGAACAACACTCAACATTAGAGATTAAAGTCAAGGAAGAGGCCCAATTAGACTCCCCCCTCTTTGGTATGGAATAATCCTCTAGGTTAATAGTCTGACAACCTTTCAATGGGATTTAACAATTTTTTCTTCCTCTTTTACGTTAAATCAATTTTATGTAATAATTGCATAAAGTAAACTAATCTAATAGATTTTAAAGAAACTTTCATTGCGGGATAACATATAAGAGAAATATATGAATACAAGCACATCTTATGATACCTTTGGAAATAAGTCCTCTAGGATATTTTACCGCACCATAACATATCATAAAGTTGAAATAGATGAAAATAAAATACTTATAATTAATTCTACAAGCATTTCGACTAGAAATAAGTGAAAGCAATTTGCCAAGGATAACAATAATTCATTCAATGATGTAAGATAACTTAGCAACAATGGAAATTCTTATTGGATGACTAGGACATTTAAACAATAATAGACCAATCCACCACAAGAATAAATGCACATAATTTCCTCAACAAACCAACAAAACACCTCTGCTCCAATCATATTTTATCAAAATTTGCCTTGAAATAATTATCATCTATAACTTTCAAAAAATTTCCTCAAAGTCAAATGTCCCTCTTCAATATCGTAAGTCCTTAATTTATAGTCCTAATGACAATTTAAAAATAATATAAAGTAGAAAAGTATAAAAAGTAAAAAGTCTGCATGCTTCTAAATCTTGGGTGATGTGATAGTTTTGGTTGTTTCATGTCCAGGAGTTTCAGTATCTTCCCTCTCTAATGTTTTTTGCATTGCATGCTCGAATATCTCAACATTAGAACTGGGAGTTTCAACCACTGCCTATTCAACATCATAACAAGCCCATTGCTCAATATTTCCTTGCACAACCACTGATGAGGAAACATGTGTTGCTCGATGGGAAAACTAAGACTTTCCTTCTCCCATTTGAATCAATGAACATGTTTCTCTATTTCTAAAATGATACATTCCAATTTGGTGCATGTTCCAATTTATTTGACTAGGAACTTCTAAACAAGGTTGCACTCTATTGAAGTAATTCCTCTGAATTCACCTTCACTCCTTTCGGCCACCTTTTTGAAGTCTAATACAACTTTATCAATTGACTAAAAATATTTTGGTTGGCCAAAAGTGGGAAACTATATGTCACTCGTAGTTTCATTTATATACCGCCACAATTTTTTGCATACCATCCATTCTTCCTCTACCTTATCTTTGGACACTTTGGATAATTCCTTCCAATATTTCAATGACCTTTGTATCCTACTGAGTCCTTCTTTTGTTAACATACTGATACCGTGCTCTTCCTCACCATGAGCTTTCTAGATTTCCATGATATATTCAACCCGGTCCTGCATCATAGCCTGCTTCTCATGCCACTTCATTATCTCCTTATACACTATTGATAGTTGCATAGTTTCTTCCTATAGCTCTGCAACTTTAACTATGAAACTCATTCTTACCTATGCATGTCTATTATATTGTTCTCGGATATGTTCTATAAATTTGACTATTACATCTAGAGATATTTTATAATAACTCACCCGATTCCTCAAGAATTCAAGTTATTTCTTCATCTTCTCAACTTCGCTTTCATCGGCTTTAGCATTTTCAATGGTGGGGTAAGATATTGCTACCTTGACAGATAAAAGTTCACTAAGATTTTATTTTTTGGTATCTAGTTAAGGTTCTTCTATAGTGTAGACAATTGCACTATATGAATCAATCCTTTTCCTATTTTGAATCCTTTAGACTATGGCCTGCTCCTTCCGTTGTATGCACTATATTATAAATCAACAATCTCTTATAATGGGTATAGGATCTATTAATCACCCCATGATAACACATTATCTAAGCTACCCGGGATATGCAAATCCTCTATCACAATTTCCTTATTTTTTTCAACCATTTTCCTTTTTGGCTGCTTTTGAGCCTAATTGGAAATTTCATGAGCCCTATGTTCAACTATGTTATCCATCCCAACGATGTCTTCTTAATGCTTGTATTCAATCCCTTTATCCTCTGTATCTTTCCTCTCTGACTCAGAAAATTTTTCACTATTTTTAGTCAAATCAATGACCTCCTTGGGTCTGCCCACAAGTTGTTTCCCTAGTTGTTCTTATTGCATTTGTTGTGCAATTACTTGCTACATTACAACTACCTCTAGTCTCTCTTTGGTTTCCTCTTCTTCCTTTTTCTTCTTTTTCTCTTCTTATTCTTTCTTCTCTAATTGTTCTCTTTCTCTCTATTTTTACAAGTCTTGTTTCCTTTGTTATGCCTTGGCAACTTTCCTCTTGGCTTCTAGCTCCTACTAGACAACGTACCTCTTGTTCTTTCTTTCTCCTTAGCTCATGTTCATGTTGCCTTTGTGCTTCATATTCTTCTTGTAGTCTCATTAATTATTCATCTCAGGATACCTTCAACTCTTCTTCCTCCTTTAACCTTATTTCATATAATATTTGAGCTTCTTCCACTTCTTTTCATCTATCTCTTTCATCAGCTATCCCTCTTTGTATTTCAACTAACTGTTTGTTTATAGACAAAGCCTTAAAATTGTAATTTGAGGGTTATTTCTCCTTTTCAACACTTATTCCCAATTGCTAGAATATTGGAAAAATAATTCATCCAGCCATTTATTATGGTTGTAAGGACAAGTTGTTGACACTAGCTCGCAGTGTTGCACAACTAACCTTTTGGATCATGCCTTATTAATTTCCCCAATAAAAAATGATACTCTAAATGGATACAAACTTCTTAGTGGGCATGCTTTGGGTATTTAATGAAATAATGGCCTAACTTAAAACCATAAGGTATACATATTTTCTTCTTTACCTCTTTGAGTAGTGAAGCATTGAACCCTTGATACACTATCTGATAAGTGATCTCCGCGATCACCAATCGATCTAGTACATACTTTGGCAATAGGTGAGGTGTTGCAATGGCACCAAAAATTCTTATTTAGGTGTAATCTTCTTGGATGTAGTAGTTTGCAATACAATTAATCAGCTTATTATCATTGGTTGTTAGTTTAGGGAATTCCTCATGGAAAATTATATAATATAATCATTCCAGAAAATGGTCACAAATTTCAGAGTATCTCTTTTTATACTTGTGTTCCCATAGGATTTGAAAGTATACATGAACTAGGGCCTTCAAACTATGCTAGCTGAGGTTTAATCCTGCAAACAAGTTTGTAGCACATATAACATATAAGAGAGAAGTAAGCATAAATGGGAAATCTTGGATGATTCGGGGGAAGTTGTTACAGGGCAGGAGAACATAAAAGCGGAAGTAGCCAAACATTTTAAATATTTGTACAAAGAACAGGCTCCTTCCACACCTACAAAGCAAGTAAGGGTCGTTGCTCTTTTTAAAAAAATGGTTACTGAAGAGGAGGCACTTTCTCGTTATGCACCGATTAAATTGGAGGAGATTGAGCAGATATTAAAAAAGTATAAAAATGACAAGAGCCCGAGGCCCGATGGATGGTCAGTAGATTTTTTTAGCCACTTCTTTGATCTAGTTGGGGGAGGCCTTCTGGATATGGCCGAAGAAGCTAGAATAAGTGGTAAAATTTCGGCAGGTTTAAATGTTGCTTTCATTGATTTAATACCAAAAGTTAACAAACCTCAGTGTTTTGGAGACTTTAGGCCTATATCACTCTGTAATTTATGTTATAAAATCATATCCAAAATTACAGCAAATCGGATCAAGCCGGTCCTGTCTAGATCAATCTCTGAAGAACAATTAGGTTTTCTTCAAGGTATAAGGATACAGGATGCCATTGGCACTATGCATGAGTGTCTCCATAGTTTAAAGAAAAAAAAATCAAAAGATTTAGTTCTAAAGCTTGATCTGAAGAAATCATATGACTGCATTAGTTGGGACTTCCTAAGGATGATACTTATTCAGATAGGTTTGGGACTGGAATTGACAGATTGGATATTGAGTTGTGTAACATCTACCTCTTTCTCTGTGCTGATAAATGGGGAACCAACGAATTTCTTTAAAAGTGGTTGGGGGCTCAGATAGGGATGCCCTCTATCCCCATTATTGTTCATCTTAGTTATGGAGGGTTTAAGTCTTTTATTAAAAGAAAAAAAGTTGAAAGGAAAGTTATCAAGTGTGAAAGTTTCTAGAACTATTAAAATTTTACATGTGTTATTTGTTGATGATGTAGTGATAATGTCGAAGGCCAATGCAGAGGAATGGGTGGAGATCGACAAGCTGCTTAAAACTTTATGTTCGGCTTCTAGCTTGCTGATTAATTTTTCAAAATCTATAGTGCTTCAGGAAGGCCTATCGGAAGAAGATATGAGACCTTTCAAAGTTCTTTTTCCTTTCAATTTCGAGGACTTAGATACGGGGTTCAAATATCTAGGTTACTATCTTAAAACTAGTATGTATCGAGCTTGTGACTGGTGTTGGCTCTTAAAGAAAATGGAAAAGAAAACAAGCAACTGGTGCTTCCACTGGCTCTCCCTGGGAGGAAGATACACTCTCTTAAAATAAGTGTTGGAATATCACTATGTATATTGGATGTCCCTTGCATCAATTCGTGGATCGATATTAAATTCTATTAGAAAAATCATGTACAATTTCTTTTGGCGAAAGAATCTGGAAACTTTCTCTTTCCACCTCTGCAATTGGGAAAAGTTGGCATTGCCAAAATAATTTGGGGGTTGGGGTTTTTTAAACATTTTCGATTTCAACAAAGCACTGGCGACACACACACTTTGGAGGGTGATTACTAGTGGAGGGATGTGGCACAGGATCATAACGGATAAGTATCTGACCCATATGACTGTTACTCAGTGGTTAAGGTCTCCTATTTTTTAACAAAAAGCAATTTCAAAGATCTGGCGTGGTTTAATTGCTTCGGTGCATTTGATTCTCCATTGGTTATGTTGGGCACCGGGATCGGGACAAATTATCTCTATTGGTATAGACAGGATTATAGGCTTGGAAAATCTATCTTTCTTATCCCAGCCTCTAGTGTCATTACTTAATCAAAAACATTTTCACACTCTGGCACAGGTTAGGAAAAGATCGAACAACCTTCTTCTCTGTGATTATTGGTTAACAAGCAATGATTTAAATCTCAAGGGAAATCTGGCTACTGAATGGGACCTTTTCCGAAAGGCACTTATTGATTCAGAGATTATCTTACAGGATACAAAAGATAATTTGATTTGGACAAGGGGGGGAAAATCTGGCATACCTTCGGTAAAAAATACATATCGTGGCATTGTCACTACTAAATGCTTGAAGAGGATTGATAGATGGCAACTCTCAATCTGGCAGTGGCATATACAACTTAAGATAAAATTATTTTTTTGGCTCATTGTGGAAGGAAGGATACTGACCTGGGATTCTCTTCAGGCGTGAGGATATGCTGGCCCCAGTCGTTGTGTTCTGTGTAAGAAAGAAAAGAAAAATATTCCTCACCTTTTCATAAATTTCCCCTTCACTGTTGTAGTTTGGGATAGAGTGAATTTGAAGTTAAAACATAAACATACTTGGGTGGGAAATACAGTGGCAGATTGCTTTAAGTCTTATTTTGAGGACAAATACTCTTCTTTCCCATTGGTTGCTCACCTGTGTTGGTTTATTTGGATTGAGCGTAATAAATATATATTTGAAAATTATAAGCCATCGATCCAAGCAGTTTTCACCAAAGCCATGGCTATTCAAAATTGCTCCTCGGGACCGGTGAAAGATAAACCTCCAAAGGTTGTCCATATATATTATCAGGTGGGGGATGCTTTTGCGTGGTTTGATGGGGCTTCACAAGTTAATGGAGATCTTGTTGGGGCGGGTGGCATTATTAAAGCTCAAGATTCTACTATTATCAGATGGAAGTTTAACTATGGAAGTGGTTCAAATTCTAGGGCGGAATTAATTGTTGCATGGGCCACACTAGTGATTGTAGATTTGGTGCCATATTACAATCTCTGGGTTATGGGAGATTCCAAGGTGATAATCGACTGGCTCTCGAGTAAGGGAAATCTTCAAGTAAGTGCCTTAGAAGGATGGAAAAACAGGATTCTGATCCTCATTAAAAAGTTCCAGGATATCATCTTTCACCATGTTTACAGGCACTTCAACACTAAAGCAAATTCTCTATCCAAGCAATCATTAGGAGAACCAGAAGGACAAATTTCCTATGTTCATTGGTTTAGGGGGATTGAAGGACCAAAGGAGTTCTATTATATTCACTAGTAGTACTTTTTGTGCAGTAATGCTTTTTTACATATGTGGATTAGAATATCCTCTATTTGAGATGGATCGTTATAGAACTTTTTCCCTATCAGTTTGGTTTTGTTTAGAATGTTATAATAGACTTGCATGTATTGAGGCTATGTTTTTTTTTATGCCTCATTGAAAGCTTTTGTATCTTAGACATCGGTCTTTGTATTGAAGTGTACTGCGATGTAAAAAATTATATCACTAATATAATTTTGGAGCAAATTTTCATTATTGAAAAAAAAACATCTAAGAGATAAGAAGCCATATAAAAAGTTGGAACCATACCATGTGTTTTCTTGGCCTGATGCACTCTTTCAATAATAACATTCAATTGGTTAGACAAAATATCTCCCTAGTTAAACATTTTCCCTATGGTGGCCACTCTGTAAGCCCAAAGAAGCCATGCATCTGAGAATATTGAGTAGAACTTCTCCCCATACAATCAACATATCAGAACCATTAAATACATGTACGATTCTCTCAAATTGGTCATTGTCTACCATCCATTGGCTCTATTCATGAACTTCTTGTCTTATTTCCAGCAGCTTGATAAGATTTTCCCAACATCATTTTTGTCATAAAATCCATTCACAAAAGTGATGTTCAATGCTACCTCAAGTATCTGGAACTTATAATACTTCTCCAATTGTTCTATCAAGAAAGACCCGATACAATTACCCATCGTATCCACAAACATACTTATGTCCAAAAAGGTGTGATCCATGATCCATTCAATAACTTCCAAATAGGGTAAAATTGGTTCCCTTTCTACCACATAATGAATTACAACACCAACAAAAACAACGAACATAATTGCTCAAACCATAAATACAAAGTTTGACTGTCAATCACGCTTCAAATGGCTAATTTAATTGGCTAGATTTGGAATTAAACTTGACGGATTTTTCCCATGCAAAATCTTGGCCAAATTATGACATATATCATTGTCAATTGGATAGCACAACTGCCAAATCCACACAATTATTTTTAATTGATCGTCTACACGTGCAAAATGTCTTTGACAAATTGAAATTTCCATGCTTCCGCGAGTTCAATTTTGGTTCATCATATATGTTTCAGCAAACTTGTTTTGTTGTTCTTTCAACAAACTCGTTCATATTGTTCAACACTAACCCGACTCCTTCTCTTAAAAACAAATGTTGATCTTTAGGATAAGACCCACAAACATGGAAAATGTACTATATTTGGTCAATAAATTAGTTAATGAGATTGTGGGTTGAAAGAATATCTCTAGGGAAGGCACTTCTAACCCAAGAACTTCAAGGCCCTTTTATAGGGAAGTTATCACTTTTCCAAAGCCCCTTGAACCTTCAAATTTTAATTTGAACTTAGAATGTGTAGGGATGGACAATTATTGTATGTATCATCATTCAAATCATTTTGGAAAAAACATATCTTTAATGGCTTCACTCTATGACTTTGGTAGAAAATTAGTTTCTTCACCCATAGAAACAACCCAAAATTCTTATTCAAGAGGTTGAAAATGAAGAAGTCATGGAAGAAGAAGAAGCAATAGGGAGCCAACAATTTTCCTATGGGATATTTCACTTGGACTTCAAGATGAAGAAGAGAAAGTGATAAAGGAAATTTAGGTCACTCAAATAGTGCAAAGGGATTACAA